>PVKP010018239.1:0-44534 GCA_004027715.1 Plecturocebus donacophilus | reverse complement strand
GCCGCGAGTCACAATCCCGAGCCGCTTCTATGTCGCCATCTTGGATCTCTCTCCGCTCGGTGATGAAGTTTTTCTGTTTCTTAGTTTTCCTTTGGCGGATGCCCGTTCCGCACAGAGCCGGACCTTCCCGGGTTTGCTGTGCTTGCTGTGAAACTCTCAGTCCTCAGCGCTTCCAATTGCTATTTTCCTTGTGGGGATGGGACGAGCCGAGCCCATCCGTCCTGTATACTCTGTATTGGGAAGCGCCGCGCCGGGAGCCGGCAAAACAGCCGCGCCAGCCAAAAGAGTCACGCTGGCGACCCGTGTGTCTCCTCTGCCGGGAATCTCCCAGTCTGTGGGCAACAAAAATTCGTCGGAAAGTGCGGCGTCCACTCGTTCTCTGCGTTTTTACTGGGAGCTACATTCCTGAGCTGTTGCTAATCGGCCATCTTGGATCTCTCTAATCGGCCATCTTGGATCTCTCTACAGTCTTTTTCAGACAAATTAACGGTGAGATAATTTACCACTGACCAAATCAGCACTACAAAACTGCTAAAAGGAGCTCTAAATCTTGAAACAGATCCTCAAAATACACCAAAACAGAACCTCCAGAAAGCATAAATCTCACAGAACCTATAAAACAGTAACACAAGAAAAAAAAGATGACAAGGTATTCAGGCAACAACTGGAACAATGAATAGAACAGTACTTCACATCACAATGCCAGCGCTGACTGCCAACAGCCTAAATGCTCCACATAAAAGATACAGACTTGTGGAACTGATACTAACCAAGTTTCTGCTGTTTTTCAACAGACTCACCTGACACGTAAGAACTCATATAAACTTAAGGTAAAGGGGTGGAAAAAGATATTCCATGCAAATGTACACCAAAAATGACCAGGAGTAGCTATTCTTATATCAGACAAAAGAAACTTTAAAGCAACAGCAGTTAAAAAAGACAAAGAGGGACATTATACAATGATAAAAGGACTTGTCCAACAGGAAAACATCACAGTCCTAAACATATATGCACCTAACACTGGAGCTCCCAAATTTATAAAACAATTACTATTACACCTAAGGAATGAGATAGACAGCAACACAATAATAGTGGGGGACTTCAATACTCCATTGACAGCACTAGACAGAAAGTTAGTCATAAAGACAGAAAGTCAACAAAGAAACAATGGACTTAAACTATACCCTAGAATAAATGGACTTAATAGTTATTTACAGAATATTCTATCCAACAACTACAGAATATATATTCTACTCATCAGCACATGGAACATTCTGCAAGACAGACCATATGACAGGCCACAAAACAAGTCTCAATAAATTTAAGAAAATCTAAAAATTGTATCAAGTACTCTCTCAGACCACAGCGGAATAAAACTAGAAACCAACTCCAAAAGGAACCCTCAAAATCATGCAAATACATGGAAATGAAGCAATCTGCTCCTGAATGATCGTTGGGTCAACAATGAAATCAAGAAGGAAATTTAAAAATTCTTTGAACTGAGTGATAATAATGATACAACCAATCAAAACCTCTGGTGCACAGCCAAAGTGGTGCTAAGAGGAAAGTTCATACCATTAAATACCTACATCAGAAAGTTCTGAAAGAGCACAATCTAAGAGGTCACACCTCAAAGAACTGGAGAAACAAGAACAAACCAAACCCAAACCCAGCAAAAGAAAAGAAATAACAAAGATCAGAGCAGAAATAAACGAAGCTGAAACAAACAAATGAAAAACAATACAAAACATAATGAAACAAAAAACTTGTTCTTTGAAAAGATATACCAGATAGATCATTACTGAGATTAACCAAGAAAAGGGAGAAGATCCATATAAGCTCAATTGGAAACAAAATGGGAGATATTACAAGTGACACTATGGAAATAGAAAAATCATGCAAGGTTACTATGAACACCTTTATGTGCATAAAACTAAAAAACTTAGATTCAAGGGATACATTCCTAGAAAGATAAACCCTCCTAGCTTTAATCAGGAAGAATTAGATACCCTAACAGACTAGTAACAAGTAGCAAGATTGAAATGGTAATAAAAAAATTGCTAACGAAAAGAAGTCCAGGACCAGATTCATTGCTGAATTCTATCAGACATTCAAAAAAGAAATGATACCAATGCTACTGACATTATTCCAAAAGAGAGAGAAAGAATCCTCCCTAAATCATTCCATGAAGCCAGGATTATCCTAACACCAAAATTAGGAAAGAATATAAGAAAAAAAGAAAACTACAGACCAACATCCCTGATGAACACAGATCCAAAAATTCTCAACAAAATACTAACTAAGCAAATCCAACAGCATATCAAATAAAAAATAAAAAGATAATTCACCATTATCACGTGGGTTTCATACCAGAGATGCAGGGATGGTTTAACATATGCAAGTCAATAAATGTGATACACCACATAAATAAAATTGAAAACAAAAATCACATGATCATTTCAATAGACACAGAAAAAGCATTTGACAAAATCCAGCATCCCCGCATCTCTTTAGATTAAAACCATCAGCAAAATCGGTATAGAAGGGACATACCTTTCAGTAATAAAAGCTGCCTGGCATGGTGGCTCACGCTTGTAATCTCAGCACTTTGAAAGGCCAAGGTGGGTGGATCACCTGAGGTCAGGAGTTTGAGACCAGCCTGGCCAACATGGTGAAATCCCGTCTCTACTAAAGATACGAAAAAAAAAAAAAAAATTAGCCGGGTGTGGTGGCACACACCTGTAATACTAGCTACTCAGGAGGCTGAGGAATGTGAATCACTTGAACCTGGGAGGTGGAGGTTGCAGTGAGCCAAGATCCCACCACTGCACTCCAGCCTGGGTGACAGAGTGAGACTTTGTCTCAAAAAAAAGAAAAAAAAGTAATAAAAGCCACCTATTACAAATCCACTGCCAACATTACACTGAAAAAGTTGAAAGTATTCTCCTTGATAACCAGAATAAGACAAGGATGTCCACTTTCATCATTTTCATTCAATACAGTACTGGAAGTCCTACCCAGAGAAATCAGACAAAATAAAGAAAGAAAGGGCATCTATACTGGTAAAGAGGAAGCCAAACTGTCACTGTTTGCTGATGATAGGATCATATACCTGGAAAACCCTAAAGACTCATCCAAAAAGCTCCTAGAACAGATAAATGAATTTATTAAAGTTTCAGGATACAAAATTAATGTACACAAATCGGTAGCACTGCTACACACCAACAGCAACCAAGCTGAGAATCAAATCAAGAACTCAACCCCTTTTATAGTACACACACACACACACACACTTTCATTCTCTCTCTCTCTCTTAAAACTATATCTAACCAAGAAGGTGAAAGACCTCTACAAGGAAAGCTATCAAACACTGCTGAAAGAAATCATAGATGATCCAAACAAATGGAAACACAGCCCATGCTCATGGGGGGGTAGAATCGATATTGTGAAAATAGCCATACTGTCAAAAGCACTCTACAAATTCAATGCAATTCCCATCGAAATACCATCATCATTTTTCACAGAAGTAGAAAAACAATCCTAAAATTCCTATGGAACCAAAAAAGGGCCCATATAGTCAAAGCAAGACTAAGCAAAAAGAACAAATCTGGAGGTATCACATTACCTGACTTCAAACTATAAAAGCGGGAAAAGGACACCCTATTCAACAAATGGTGCCAGGTAACTGGCAAGCCACATGTAGAAGGATGAAACTGGATCCTCGTCTCTCACCTTATACAAAAAGCAATTCAGAATGGATCGAAGACTTGAATCTAAGACCTGAAACAATTAAAATTCTAGAAGGTAACACTGGCTTAGGCAAAGGCTTCAAGACCAAGAACCCAACAGCAAATGCAACAAAAACAAGGATACATAGACGTGACTTAATTAAACTAAAAAGCTCCTGCACAGCCAAAGAAATAATCAGAACAATAAACAAAGTCAAAAGTTAAACTCTCACTGTTAGCCTATGATATGATCATATACCTAGAAAAAGCTGATTCAAAAAGCTCCTAGACCTGGTAAGTGAATTCAGCACAACTCACAGAGTGGGATAAAATATTCACAAACTATACACCCAACAAAGGACTAATATACAGAATCTACAGGGAACTCAAATCATCAAGAAAAAAAAAATCCCTTCAGAAAGTGATCAAAGGATATGAATGGACAATTCTGAAAAGAAGACATGCAAATGACCAAGAAACATATGAAAAAATCCTGAACATCAGTATCAGGGAAATGCAAATCAAAACAACAATGTGATACTGCCTTACTCCTGTAAGAACAGCTTTACTCAAAACCTAAAAAAATAATACGTTGGCATGAATGTGGTGAAAAGGGATCACTTTTACACTATTGGTAGGAAGGTAAACTAGTACAACCACTATGGAAAACAGTGTAGAGATTCCTCAAAGAACTAAAAGTAGATCTGCCATTTGATCCAGCAGTCCCACTCCTGGGTGTCTTCCCAGAGGAAAAGAAGTCATTATACAAAAAGGATACGTGCACCTGCATGTTTATAGCAGCACAATTCGCAAATGCAAAAATATGAACCAGCCCAAATGCCCATCAATCAATGAGTGGATAAATAAAATGTGGTATATATGCCCATGGAATAATACTCAGCCATAACAAGTAATGAAATAATGGCATTTGCGGCAACCTGAATGGAACTGGAGCCCACTATTCTAAGCAAAGTAACTCAGGAATGGAAAACCAAACATCGTATGTTCTCACTCGTAAATGTGAGCTAAGCTATGAGAACTTAAAGGCCTAAGAATGATATAATGGACTTTGGGGACACGAGGGAAAAGGTTGGGGTGGTCAGGGATAAAGGACTACACACTGGGTACAGTGCACACTGCTTGGGTGATGGGCACACCAAAATTCCAGAAATCACCACTAAAGAACTTATCTACTTAACCAAACACAAACTGTTCCCCCAAAACCTACTGAAATAAAAAATAATAAACTAAAAAAAAGCATGACATAGAAAACAAAAACCAAATTGCTATACACATAATCAAGATTATTATGTTCTTTATGTCTAGAATATCTATTTGATTCTTTTTTATAGATTCTAATTCTCTGATGAAATTCTCCTTTTTGGCCAGGCGCGGTGGTTCGCGCCTGTAATTCCAACACTTTGGGAAGCCGAGGTGGGTGGATCACATGAAGTCAGGAGATCGAGACCATCCTGGCTAACACGGTGAAACCCCGTCTCTACTAAAAATACAAAAATTGGTCAGGCATGGTGGCACACACCTGTAGTCCCAGCTACTCAGGAGGCTGAGGCAGAATTGCATGAACCCAGGAGTTGGAGGCTGCAGTGAGCTGAGATTGCACCACTGCACTCCAGCCTGGGTGACAGAGGAAGAGTCCATCTCAAAAAAAAAAAAAAAAAAGAAAAAGAAAAAAGAAAAAAAGGAAGTCTCCTTTTATCTCTTTAATCCATCGTTTCTTCCATCTTCTTGGCATATTAATCAGAATTATGGTAAGTCCTTGTGTGCTAAGTCAGTATCACCAAAGGGTTTGTTTACATTGTCAGTCTTCTCTCTTGGTGTGGTCATAGGTTCTTTTGTGTCTAGGAATTCTTAATTGAGTGCTAAGCCTTGTGTATCCTTAAAACTGTGGAGGCTCCTACAGCAGTTGTTTTCACAGAGCACACCCCTGCTTTCCCCTGCAAGGAATGAAGAACTGGGGCCTGAACACCATGGTCGCATCAGGGACAGAACTGAGTGAAGGCTGGGCTGCAGTTCTGGTGAGACCCTGTGTACCTCTAGTTTGGCTTGTAGTCGTCTTTCAGTTAGGAGCCCAGCAGGTCTCTAACCCCCAGCACAATGAGCCGGGGAAATTTCGCTTCTGGAAATTCTGCTGTTTGGTTCTTTCGCCTGCGTCCTCTACTGCAGAAGCAACTGTAATCCCCAAACTCTGGGCTGAGCGGTTTGCCCTCTGTGGAACTGTGGTCCCTCCCGTCCTTATGGACTTGCAGTTCTGGGATGGCTTTCCCATTTGATTTTTGCATTTTATTCAGCCTTCCTGGTTGTCCTCTGCAGTGCTGCTGGCCTGCCACAAACCCCTGCACTCTACTTGGAATCAGAAGCTGAGTCTCATGGAGGTTACTTCCGTTCTTCACTTCCATTAAGAGGGCAAGCATGACCAGCATGACTGCCCCTCCCCAGCTTTCCAGGTGAAGCACCCTATTCTGCTCTGTTCCTCTGGGCTGGTTAACTTTTGCTTTCCATGAAAACACCATGCTATTTCACTTATTACTGACATATAGTGTATTTCTGACATCTGACAGGGTTTCCTCCCGTTATCCTTTTCAAAGTCAGAGTAGCACTTGCTAAGTAAACTTTGTAATGATTTTACACAACTTTATCAAGTACTTATAATCCAGTGGTGATTACATGAAATCTCTAGACTACTTAAGGAACTAATTTTTACTGCTTTTTTTTTTTTTTTGAGACAAAGTCTCACTCTGTCACCTAGGCTGGAGAGCAGTGGTGTGATCTTGACTCAATGCAACCTCTGCCTCCTGGGTTCAAGTGATTCTCCTGCCTCAGCCTCCTCAGTAGCTGGGATTACAGGTGCCCGCCAGCATGCCTGGCTAATTTTTTTATTTTAGTACAGACGTGGTTTCACCATGTTGGCCAGGCTGGTCTTGAACTCCTGACCTCAGGGTGATCTGCCTGCCTCGACTTCTCAAAGTGCTGGGATTACAGGTGTGAGCCACTGTGCTTGGCCAATTTTTATGGTTTTCATCGAAGTTTTTCCATTTAAAAGAATGCTTTGTTTTTCAATTTACTCAAGAAAAATAATTTGCATTGGAGTTCTTACATTCTTTTGTATAAATTTTATCATGTCAGGTTCATTTCCAAAAACATACATCTTTTAGTGATTATTAGGTAAAAAGTTAAACATTTTTATCTCCTAGCTCATTACTACCAAAATATAAACATGTTGTTAAGTTATGTGCTACCTTTGCTACAGTTGGCGATTTTTTCCAAGATTGGGGTTATGTGTTCGTTAAAGTCAATTTAGCATTGTGAACACTGAATGCAGATGCTGAAGAGAGGCTTGGGATAGGCCATGCTCAATGACT
This sequence comes from Plecturocebus donacophilus, assembly GCA_004027715.1. Taxonomy (NCBI): domain Eukaryota; kingdom Metazoa; phylum Chordata; class Mammalia; order Primates; family Pitheciidae; genus Plecturocebus; species Plecturocebus donacophilus. The sequence goes on along the minus strand of PVKP010018239.1, from coordinate 37,426 downwards.
GCATCTCCTTTATTACCTATACAACAACTGGACCTACTCTTACTTCAATTTAGCAATGGGGCAAAGTAAAATTTGTTCCAGTACTTACAACTATGGAGGTCAAATCTTCACTTTCAAATCGTCCAATCGCCAGTTCCAAGGACTTATATACAGCTGCTGAGACGCGTTGGGTGATCAGACGATTGAGGTCTATTGACCTGCCAAGGAGCTGGTGTGCACAGGGGAGGATGGCAGGGAAAGAGTGAACAGGAGCAGCTCGAAAGCAATAAAAGCCTCACCAGGGACGCTGGAGAAGCCGGTCTATTGGTAACAACAACCTTTACAATGATGTTCAGGACCCATCTCCCCATAGACACAGCAGTCTGGTGTGTCTTTTTACAGGTGTTACGATAATAAATAAGAGACAGTTACTGCATCTCTATTTCAACGTACTAGGAACATATCCATCCTTCAGTGCTGTTTCAACATAAAAATATGACGAAGCCCTGGTGAAAAATGTCCCAAAATGTGCATGGTGATTGCTGATGGATAGAGAGTAGAATTAAATGCAATTTTTTTTTTACAGTTTTCCTCATTTTACTAGTTCTATGCATGTAATGTAACATAACTTTTAATTTCTAAATTCTCTTTTTTTAATGTCTGTGGGTATGCAGTAAGTGTATATATTTATGGAGTACATGAGATGTTTTGATACAGGCATGCAATGTGTATTACTTTGTAAAAAAACTGTAAAAAAAAATAAGTACTATATATCTTTAAATTCTTCCAGCTGGCCAGGAGAAAGTTCTGTCTGGTGCTTTGAGCTGATGAATGTTTCTCACCTTTGTACTTTTTAAGCTCTGGCTTTTGGGCTCCTGGAGAAGGGCCGACTCCTCCAGGCTATGCCTGCCCCCAGGAGCCGCAGGGCAGATAGAGAATGCTGCAGATGCTCCCTGTGTGTGAGGTGACCCAATAGAAAAGGAGTGTCTTTCAATGCCTAACAGTTTATTTTATTATTATTATTTTTGAGATGGAGTCTCACTCTGTCCCCCAGGCTGGAGTGCAGTGGCACGATCTTGGCTTACTGTAGCCTCTGCCTCCTGAGTTCAAGTGATTCTCCTACCTCAGCCACTTGAGTAGTTGGGACTACAGGTGTGTGCTACCATGCCTGAATAATTTTTGTATTTTTAGTAGAGATGAGGTTTCACCGTGTTAGCCAGGATGGTCTCGGTCTCCTGACCTCAAGTGAGCCACCTGCTTCGGCTTCCCAAAGTGCCGGGATTACAGGTATGAGCCACTGTGCCTGGCCTGCCTAACAATTTACAAGAACGTTTGAAGTCACAAGCCATGGTGATATCTAGTAAAACCTAGTTAGCTATAAGAAATCCCACTTTTTTTTTCTTTTTTTCTTGTTGAGATGGAGTCTCACTTACTCTGTCGCCCAGGCTGCAGTGCAGTGGCACAAACTCAACTCACTGCAACCTCCACCTCCTGGGTTCAAGCGATTCTCTTGCCTCAGCCTCCCAGAGTAGCTAGGATGACAGGCGCCCACCACCACGGCCGGCCAATTTTTGTATTTTTAGTAGAGATAGGGTTTTGTCATGTTGGCCAGCCTGGCCTCGAACTCCTGACCAGGTGATCCGCCTGCCTTGGCCTCCCAAAGTGTTGGGATTACAGGTGTAAGCCACCTTGCCCAGCTGAAAACCCAGTCTTTTCAATGCATGCTATATGTCTCCACCACGGCCCGGCCCTGCTCACCTGCACATGCCTCTGCTTCAGCAGTGTTTCGTAGCGGTTAGACGGCGGGAGGTGGATCGTGGCTCCCTGATTCTTGCATTCTGATCGTAACCGTTTATCAAGAAGCAAACTAGTATAGAAGGAAGACAGGACGTTTTTCATACAGTATAAATTGTAACAGGAATGTCAGATCAAATTATGCAACATTTTGAATAAAAATCACATACCAGATACTCACCTTCCTGCCATAACTTTGTAATATGCAAATATCTGGTCTGCTAGCTTGTAAACAAATTGGTCAAAACATAGATTCACCTGAAGAAAAAGAAAGTACACGTTACAGTTTTGATTCCCTAAAGCAAGATCAAAATACAAGTTGAAAAACAAAATGTTTCATTCAAGCAACTAACTGAGGCTCTTATTTTTTTGAGACGGAGTCTTGCTCTGTTGCCCAGGCTAAAGCACAGTGGTGCGATCTCAGCTCACTGCAACCTGTGCCTCCCAGATTCAAGTGATCCTCCTGCCTCAGCCTCCTGAGTAGCTGGGATTACAGGTAACCATCACCACACCATATCGGGCTAACGTTTGTATTTTTAGTAGTGATGGGGTTTCACCATGTTGGTCAGACTGGTCTTCAACTTGTGACCTCAGGTGATCCACCAGCCTCGGCCTCCCAAAGTGCCCTGATTGCAGAAGTGAGTCACCATACCCAGCCTGAGGCTCTTATTAGGAAAAAGAAATTAGGCCAGGCGTGGTGGCTTACACCTATAATCCCAGCACTGTGGAAGACTGGTGGGCAGATCACTTGAGGTCAGGAGTTTGAGGCCAGCCCGCCCAACATGGTGAAACCCTGTCTTTACTAAAAATACAAAAACTAGCCTGGCATGGTGGCACGTGTCTGTGGTCCCAGCTACTTGGGAGGCTAAGGCACGAGAATTGCTTTAACTTGGGAAGTGGAAGTTACAGTGAGCAGAGATTGCGCCACTACACTCTTGCCTGGGTGACAGAGCGAGACTCCACCTCAAAAAAACGAAAAACAAAAAAACGAAAGAAACTAGCAATAATCTTAGTGTCCAACAACACACTAAATAAACTGCAGCGTGGCCAGGAGTGACTATCACATTGGCACAGAAAACTAGACCAGAACCAGTCTCACTGAGGGAGAAAAATATTCCATTCTCTTAACTGCAAGAGAGAATGAAAAAGTCTCTCTTCACCATGAGTAGCGACCACAGGGTCTACTGTGCACTGCAGGTGACTCCCGACCCTGGGTAGCTCCGCCTACTGTGCACCCCAGGAGCCACCACGGAGGGCCAGCTCCTGGGCCTTCCCTGGAGCAAAGCGGCTCTAGTCTGGGTGTGAGGTTGGTAAGGAGACACCCCCAAAACACCCTTACTTGCAGATGGGGCTTAGCACTACCTCCTGGAACTGTGAGGAGGATACCTGTGGTTGGTGGAAAGCAGGACCCAGGACCCAGGGTGCCTGGCAGACAGGGCCAGGAAGGGCATCTCTGCCCTCCTCCCACCCTGCAGTGCTGGGACCTGTGATATCTCCCTGAAGAACCCTTGCAGGTGGTCTTTTTGAGGAGGCAGAGGAGGCGATGTGTGGAGTAAGCTTCATTTCCTTAGATGTGCACCTGAGAATTCCGCCTGTGGGAATTTGTCCTATCCAGGCAGTGCATCAGAGTGCTATTTACAACATCCGAAACAAAAAAACTAGAGAAATAAAACAGGAGTTGTTTCAGTGCAAGATCACGTTCATAACCAAAAACAGGTGAGGACGCAGACTCCACAGTGACACACAGTCAGGTGGAAAAGCGCAGCCTGCACGCGCCACGGGAGCAGACCCATGGAGGAAGGGCTCACTCCCACGTGCTCGCTTCGTGGCTTACACTGTCTTGTATTTTAAAGAAAGTTTATTACTTGGAAGAAAACAAAATGAGAAAGGAGATTTAGTTATAGGAAACGAACAGAAACGGAGCTGCATGGGCCTCACCTCAGCCTCGATTTCATCGTAGAGGAACTGCTTGTTGAACCTGGTGAGCGCGTAGTGGGCGCTGTCATTGTATAGGTCCAGGGAGTAGAGCACATACCTGCAGGGGACAGCAGCTGTATCACCAGCAGCCTCTGCCATGCGTTCGTGGCTCCAACAGCCTCCTTACCTCAGAAACTAAACTCTATTTTTTACCTCTCATGTAAGGAAAAATAATTTTCACTTCTAACACCAAATGGTGCTCCTGTGAAAGCCCCTGGTGGCTGCACCTGAGGTGGCCGCCACACCCACCAGGCGGTGAGGATGCTCGGGACATTACAAGTTCACTCAAAGCCACACACGGACAAGGTCCTCTGCCTGTCTGCATCTTCTCATCTACCAGGCTTTAAAATATTGTACTACAAGTACATAGCATTTTTTTCAACAAGAAAATTGAGTTATTTTCTTATTTCAAGAATGAACTCCAAGGGTCAGGCTTGATGGCTCACATCTATAATCCCAGCATTTTGGGGGCCGAGGTAGGCGGGTCACTTGAGGTCAGGAGTTCAAGACCAGCCTGGGAAATATGGCAAGACTGTGTCTCTAACAAAAGTACAAAAAATTATCCGGGCATGGTGGCACACACCTGTAGTCGCAGCTACTCGAGAGGCTGAGGCAGAAGGATCACTCAAGCCTGAGAGGTCAAGGCTGCAGTGAGCCGAGATCATGCCACTGCACTATAGCCTGCGTGACAGAGTGAGACCCTATCAAAAAATAAAAATAAAAGAGAATAGGCCAGGTGCAGTGGCTCACACCTGTAATTTCAGCACTTTGGGAGGCCAAGGCGGGAAGATCATGAGGTCGGAAGTTTGAGACCAGCCTGGCCAATACGGTGAAACCCTGTTTCTACTAAAAACACAAAAATTAGCTGGGCATGGTGGCGCATGCCTGTAATCCCAGCTACTCGGGAGGCTGAGGCAGGAGAATCGCTTGAACCCAGGAGGCAGAGGTTGCAGTGAGCCGAGATCATGCCATTGCACTCCAGTCTGGGTAGCAAGAGTGAAATCCTGTCTTATTCAAAAAAAAAAAAAAAAGAGAGAGAGAGAGAGAATGAACTCCAGTATGTTGGGTGGATGAGGCGGGAAAACCAGGAGTTTGAGACCAGGCTGGACAACAGAGCAAGACTCCAACTCTATGAAACATAAAACAATTAGCCAAGTGTGGTAGTGCATGCCTGGAGTCCCAGCTACTCAGGAGGCTGAGGTAGGAGAATTGCCTGAGCCTAGGAGGTTGAAGCTGCAGTAAGCTGTCTTTGCAGCACACTCCAGCCTGGGCAATAGAGCAAGACCCTATCTCTGTTAGGAAAAAAAAAAAAAAAAGAATGAACTGATGAAAAGAACAAAGGTGGGCCAGGTGCATTGGCTCAGGCCTGTAATCCCAGCACTTTGGGAGACCGAGGTGAGTGGATCACTGGAGGCTGAGTTCAAGACCAGCCTGGCCAACATGATAAAACTCGTCTCTACTAAAAATACAAAAATTAACTGGCATGGTGGTGGGTGCCTGTAGTCCCAGCTACTTGGGGTGCTGGGGCAGGAGAACTGTTTGAACCCAGGAAGCGGAGGTTGCAGTGAGCTGAGATTGTGCCACTGCACTCCAGCCTGGGTAACACAGCAAGACTGTGTCTCAAAAAAAAAAAAAAAAAAAAGAGGAGAATAAACAACAATCAAAAAAATGAAAAACAACAACAACAAAAGAACAAAGATGAAGGTCCTGGATTCCACAGCTGACAGGAGCATGTCTGGCGTAGGCCCAGGGTTGAAGGCCCTTCTCCCCCTACCTCATGTCTGGACAAAGGCCATGGCCAGGTGCAAGGAGGCCCATGCCTAGAGGACGCCTCTGAGCTGGTTCCAGCTCCTCAAGCCACCCCAATGCTATGGAATGAGCCATCAGAGGCTCTTGCCCACACAGATGGCATGGCCACAGCACGGCCACAGAGTGGAAGGCGACTGTCCTTACCACCTTCCGGGCACCAAGAGGGACATGTGAGGACTGACGCATAGGAACTCAGGGCTTCCCACTCATGGTGCTCAGAAGACAGACCTGCTGGGTTGCTCCCCAGTCGCTCCCTATAAGACATATCCTTTCCCAAGCATTTTCCCTTACATGGACTTCATATTTTGAAAGACTGACCCCTTCATCTAGGTCCAGTGTCTTGACCCCCAAAACAAAGCCATTTGACCAATACTTCCTTTCCCCACTTCACCTGGGTCAGAGGCTACCTCACACGAGAGGCTGGGCCATGGGAGCTCCTGCAACACAGCTCCCAAGCATGGCCGGCCGGCCACCTCACAGGGCCTGCATTACGAAGGTCTGGGAAGGCCCAGCTTCATTCATCCCTCTGGTCCAGGCTCAGGCCTCAGGCCCCAGCCAGTACCCATGCGAAGTAGGAACGTAAATGATTCTAGTGCCTGAGCTCTCGATTCCAGTCTGAGGCCAAGAACCTGGTTACTTTTATTACTCTCTAAACCTTTACCTCAGGAAACATGACTTCTGTATTTTTTTGGAGGTAGGTTCTTGCTACGTGGCCAGGCTGGAGTGCAGTTGTGCAATCACAGCTCACTGTAGCCTCAAACTTCAGTGGCAAAGCAATCCTCCCGCATCAGCCACCCCACCAGGCTAAGTTTTCTTATTTTTGTAGAGACTGGGTCTTGGTATTTTGTCCAGGCCCCTCCTCCACCTTCTTTGAGGACCCCTGGTTGCCACATGCAAAGGCCAGAGACAGGCCCGAGGGACACTCACTCCATCATGGACGCCTCCTTGGTCTCCAGGATGTGGTCCGTCAGGATCCAGGGCATGGACATCTCGATGGGAAACTGGATCCTGCGGCCCATGGTCAGCTCCAGGAAGAACTCTCGGAACCACAGCTGCGAAAGGTCACAGCACTGCTGCAGCGTTTCTGGGAGGGTTCAAACACACCATGTTATCTCCCACAAGCAGAAAAACCTTTAGCAGAGACGACACGAGGGGCTGTGTGCCTGGTGCCAGCTCCTCCTCCCTCAGCTGCAAGCCATGCAGTGTGGACGTGAGGGGGGAAGGGGTCACTGAGGCCTTGCATTAGAGGCAGGACCGGCTGGGCATGGCTGCATGTAAAACCACCTCATCAACCTTCTGAGCCCTTCAGTGGGATCCAGGGGAAAGCATTTTTTCTTTTGAGACAGCGTGTCTCTCAGTGTCACTCAGGCTAGAGGGCAGTGGCACGATCACAGCTCACTGCAGCCTTGAACTGGGTTCAGGCCATCCTCCTGCCTCAGCCTCCCAAGTAGCTGAGACCACAGGCATGTGCCACCAAAGCTAGCTAATGTTTGTATTTTTTGTAGGGATGGGGGTCTCCCCATGTTGCCCAGGCTGGTCTCAAACTCCCAGCTTCAACTGATTCTCCTGCCTTGACTTCCCAAAGTGGTAGGATTACAGGTGTGAGCCACTGTGTTTGACCTAAAAATGTTCTTTTCAAAAGAAGACATAAACATGGGATTTCTTTACTTTAACTTAGTATAAAAACCAGCGTCCAGGCTGCACCCTTACAGGCACCCTCAGGGAGGTCTGGCTAATGCAAAAGGAGACCACACTCAACCTCCATCCTTCCACGGAGTCAACAGCAACAGTGGTGCCAGTTCCTCCAGACCTGCGGCACCCTAGTCAAGATAGCAGGGCTCCTGTTCTGAGCAACTGGTGGACACGAACGACTCGATGAGGACACGGGGCAGACATGCGGAGGACAGAGAGTGCACCCACAGGTGGCCGGTAAGGGGGCCGGGCATCACCCAGGATGGGCTCACCTGGCACAGGGCACTTGCTACCTTCCCCCATGTCACGGTCTGCGGGGGCCATTTCTGGTATTTATCAATGCCTGTGTCTCAGCTCAGGCACCAGATTACATTTGCCTGTGTTTCTGACCCTGCATGGGTTGAAAAGATTTTCTGTTCATGTCGTGGGGCCAGCCTGGGCTCCTCACTCTTACCCTCACAGGGGCCACGCCCTGTGGAGCAAGCTCAGGCCAGGGATGTACGGCCACCACCAAAGGGCAGGACGAGTCACCGTCTGGGTGCACCAAGGGACGGGGTGGGGGATGGTCAGGCAGGCGGAAGCATTCTAGACATGTTAGTGGTGTTAGGTCATGCTGGGCGGGACGCTGGTCAGCAGTATCTCTTACCACTGAAATTTATCAAGTGAGTGTAGAAGAATGACTCTCGATGAAATTTTTCAATGTCCAATATGGTGGGCCCCTCAAGGCTACTTCTCAAGGTTTTCTTGGAACCACTTTTGTCTGCAATGAGGGACTCTAGCATGGTTCTCACCATGTAAAGCTGTATTATCCAAGGAAACATTTGTGGGGGAGAAAATATACACGGTACGTTAGTTATGCCAAACTCAGAAAGCCCACGAGAGGACTGTTCCGCTACGCCCTGGCTGGGAGGGTCCTGCACCAGCTCCCCGAGGGGTCTGGTGCCTGCCTATGTGGCTGCGTTGCTGCTGCTTGGGGGAAAGAACAGCTTGTGGTGGAGCAGCTTGTCTCTGTGATAAACTTCAAGAGAAACAAACGATGTCTTACCACCAAAGGTTAAAAGGGGGAGGTAGGTGCACGACTGCCTCAGAAACGTGTTAACCACATGCAAGACCCTCTCCATGCGCAGAGACTTGAGCTGCCTGAGCAGCTCGGCCGAGCCCAAGGACTCAGCCATGGTTCGGACCAGGTAGAGCTAGACATGGACAGACAGAAGGGAGAGGCAAGAGAGAGACGTTAGTCAAGAGACACACACTCCAGGCAGGGAGGGACATGGGACGCACACAGAGGGAGATGGGGAGGGCAGCTGGCACCACGCACAGGCCAAGGGCCGTCCCCTGGACCCTCCTGCAGAGCCAGCAGTGTGCACTACTGGTGACTTTCCAGAGAGAGTCAAAGAGATTAAAAGCCTCCAGCAGAGAGATGAGGGAGAAGACCAGCCTCAGGACAAAGGACAGACGCAGCGGAGCGGATTACACCGGTGTGAAAGTCGTGAGAAGCACCTTGGGGAGGCCTGAACACACCAGGAGAGAGGACCATGAGACAGGAAGCAGTGCCTCAGCTTCCCATGCCCCATCTGTGGGATGGTCATTCGTAAAGATCATACAGACACAAATACCCATCAAGAAATACAGGATGAAGACGGACATGCGGACTAGTGCCCACATTTTTGGGACGGAGTCGAAATGGAGTCAGACTCTTAGTGCACGTGACACATCTGACAATCAAGGTGTGACTCACTCACTCCCAACTCACTCAGACGGGAAACAGAGGAGCAGCAGAAACCACAGGCGCCACTTGCTCTGTCTGATCAGGCAACGGGGACCTCATTTCACCCCCACCTCACCAGCCCAACCCACTTACAGCTCAGGGTGGGTCCCCCTAGGGAGAGGGTGCAGGGGGGGGATCAAGGGACGAGAACCTGAGTGCTGGAGGGTCCCACGGCGCGGCGTGGCACTTTTATGTCAAAGCCGCTCTTGGGGTCCTTCTCGCCCCGCAGGGCGGGGTCATTGAAGGGCTCGTGCCCCGTCTCCCAGTCGCACACGGTCTTCCTGATGGCCTGCAGGACACTGAATGCCTCGCCAAGTTACCAGCAAGGCCCAGAGGTTGAGACCCTCAACCCTGCAATCACAGCATCTCCTCGCCCAACTACCATGCTCTCAGAACAGCCCCCAAGAAAATACAAATTCCTTTGGGGGCCGTGGAGGGAGGTGGTAATGGACCAGCCCAACAGGAAAGTTTAAAAGCAGGCTGCCTTCTGGAGAGCACTGCTACTCCCAAAAGACTGTCCTGAGCTGCAGTTGGCATCTGTTAGCCCGGGGCAGCAGCGAGGTAGCTGGGAGTCACGCTGTGGGCAGGGAGAGGGCAGAACACAGCCTCCGCCAGCAGCAGAGCTGGGCCCCACCTGCCTACAGCCAGCTGTTCCCAGGAACCAAGAGGGACGTGAAGTCACTCACATAACTGGAGCCTGGGCCTAGCTCTCGACAGGTTTGGAACACAACCCCATCACCACCAGGGCTCCACCATGCGGAGACCCCCATGGACACCATGCACTAGCCACAGACACTGTGAGCCTCAGATAAATGCACCTTGTCCCGCTCCTTGCATGCTCTGGACATTCTGCAGTTTACTTATATGTCCACTGCTTGGGTAATAATTGGACCCATGCATTACTTTTAGAGGTAATGCACCAAGAGGGCATCTGGAGGTTGAAGATGAATGTATTAAAATCATTTTTGAGAATTTAACACTCCTATTGTTTGAACCCATGTTCATCCTAGAACATGTGGGTGCAGCGGGCATGGGGTATGGGGAAGGCTGACCTCTGGATGACGTTCTTCTTCTTCTTGATGGCCTGCCGCAGTGGTTCCCTGAGGGTCACCTGGGAGAAGTCCTGCAGTGCGGCGTAGACGGTATGCCGGATGGCGTGGTTGAACACGCTCTCCATCCTGCCCATCAGCACCTGCAGGCCTTTGATCATGGCGATCACCTGCGGGGACATGGCAACAGGGACGGCCCTTCTTAGGGCAGCACTGCTGGGGGCTGCTCCTTCTCGGCCACAGCACCTCTCCCAGGCCCTCCCACATTCCTGCCCTGCAGCTGTCCTCTCCCAAAATGTCTTCCCCAGAGCTGTAGGCAATGAAACTGTGCCCGCGTCTGACTCTCCACCAGACCATGAGCACCTGGAGGTTAGGGACGCATCTGACTGAAAACACACATGCATCCACTCTGCACACCCTCCTGTGATGGAATTCAAATGGGAAAGAAGAAAAAGAATGGGGAAAGCAGGCATGATATGAACTAGAAAAAGAAGTTACAAGAGGTTGTAGCCCAAATTCCACATTGTCACAACAAAGGGACACTGAATTACCATTCACAGAAAAAGCCTGAAGACTTCCATCGAACATAATTACATGACAAAGAGCTTCCAGAGTAACTCCTGGGATGGAAAAATGCTGCCAGTGGCTAATTATTCCCCTGTTTGCACTCAGTAATTCTGCAATTACACTGTGCTTTACTACTTCTGAATGAACAACTCAAGGGCGCAAATCAAGCATGACCTTTACAAGGGCATGAGCTTTCTTATCGCTTCTGCAGTTTATAAATATTTCTACAGCCAACTTCCCAATGGCTATTTGAGACCCAGAAATCTCTCTGAAAGCAGCAAGTGAGGCAGAGCAAGATACACTTACCCCAAGTCCACCCTGCTGTGTGGACATCTGATGTATAAGACACCGAAGCAGAACATTTCATAGCACCAGTAAAACATAATTCACTTCCTTTTATTTTTTAAATAGAACGTTGTACTTAAGACTAATACATCTGGGAAAATCTTAAAAACCCTTCTTTGGCCAGGCACAGTAGCTCACAGTTATAATCCCAGTACTTTGGGAGGCTGATGTGGGAGAATCACTTGAGACCAGAGTTCAAGATCAGCCTGAACAACATGGCCAGACTCCATCTCTACAAAAAATTTAAAAACTAACCAGGTGTGGTGGCATGAGTGTGTAGTCCCAGCTACTCAGGAGGCTGAGGCAGGAGGATACCTGAGCCTGGGAGTTCAAGGCTGCAGTGAGCCATGACTATGCCACTGTACTCCAGCCTGGGGGACAGAGCTGGTCTCTTTTTCAAGCAAAACAAAACAAAACACCTGCTTCAACATCTGAAAATTGTCTTCAGTCCACAGTAATAATTTTAAAAGGGTTTTTTTTTTTTTTTTGAAGTTTTTGACAGATTCAAAAGTAATGCAGCTTTTTTTTTTTTTTTTTTTTTTTTGAGACAGAATCTCACTCTGTCACCAGGGCTGGAGTGCAGTGGTGTGATCATAGCTCACTGGAGCCTTGACCTCCCAGGCTCAAGTGAATTTCCTGCCTCAGCCTCCTGGATAACTTAGTTTGAAGTTCGCTCTACAAGAACACAAATGTGTTTTTCCAATACTTCACACAGTCTCCCTCTATCGCTTTCCAGTTTTATTCACACCTTTTGTGTTCCTCATCACGGCTTTATAAACAGCCTGATTCATGGATAAATGTAGATGTTTCTGACAAGTATGTGAAACCTGGCTTACATGATTTTGGTGTTTTTCTTTTTCATAAAATTTTGAGGTGGAAAAGTTGACAGTCTGCTTTTAATTCATCCTTATATGACGTAAAGAATTTCCAAATAGACTCTTTTCATGTAAGACTCATGGTCTATATGCGATCAAAATAATGAAAATTTTAGAAAAGAAAAAGTCTGGAAGAAAATGCCCTCAACTGCCCAGCGCCATCTGTGTGATGGCGCCGCAGGCACTATGCCTTCTTAATGTCATGCTTGTGTTTTCAGAGTGCTTGCTTTGGAAAATTGGTTGATGATTCTATATTGTTTCTCTAATCAACAAGAAAGAAAAGTTCTATTTAAAAAAGCAAATGAGGAAAAACCCAATTAAGTGAAAATGGTAACACTACATATTCACACCTACAGGAAGAAGGAAAAGGCATGCTGACGGTAAACTGAGAGCTTTAGATGCATGCATTAGAAAATTAAAAAGGATAAAAATAATAATTACTAACATTCATGACAAATTTATAGAAAATGGCAAATAAATTCCCCCCAAAATAGAAATAGAACTAAAAGCAAAAATTAATGAAACAGAAAACAAGCATATAATCAAGGGTGATCAACAAAGACAAAGCTGTTCAGTAAATAAAGAGTAAAACTGATAAATGTCCAGCAAGAATAACAACAACAACAACAACAAAAAGACAGAAGCAGGCCAAGCGTGGTGGCTTATGCCTGTAATCCTAGCATTTTGGAAGGCCAAGAAGGACGGGTCACTTGAGGTCAGGAGTTCAAGACCAGCTTGGCCAACATGGTGAAACCCCGTATCTACTAAAAATACAAAAATCAGCCAGAAATAGCTTGAACCTGGATGGTGGAGGTTGCAGTGAGTCGAGATTGTGCCACTGCACTCTAGCCTGGGCAAAAGAGCAAGACTCTGTCTCAAAAAAAATAAAATAAAATAAAAAAGAGAAACACAAATTTCCAGCATTAAGAATGATAATGGGGACATTAGTAGTTTACAGATTAAGAGATGATGAGCAGCCGGGTGCGGTGGCTCATGCCTGTAATCCTAGCACTTTGGGAGGCCGAGGTGGGTGGATCACAAGGTCAAGAGTTCAAGACCAGGCTGGCCAAGATGTTGAAACCCTGTCTCTACTAAAAATACAAAAATTAGCTGGGCACAGTGGCACATGCCTGTAATCCCAGCTACTCAGAAGGCTAAGGCAGGAGGATCGCTTGAACCTGGGAGGCGGAGGTTGCAGTGAGCCGACATCGCGCCACTGCACTCCAGCCTTGGTGACACAATGAGACTCTGTCTCAAAAAAAAAAAGAGGCTGGGCATGGTGGCTCATGCCTTTAATCCCAGCACTTTGGGAGGACAAGGCGGGCGGATCACAAGGTCAAGAGATTGAGACCATACTGGCCAACATGGTGAAACCTCATCTCTACTAAAAATACAAAAATAGCAGGGCATGGTGGCATGTGCCTGTGGTCCCAGCTACTTGGGAGGCTGAGGTGTAAGAATCGCTTGAACCCAGGAGGCGGAGGTTGCACTGAGCCGAAATTGCGCCACTGCACTCCAGCCTGGTGTCAGAGCAAGACTCTGTCTCAAAAAAAAAAAAAAAAAAAAAAAAAAAAGAGATGATGAGAAAATACTTTATAGGATAGACAGAGATCAATGGAATAGAATTAAGAGTCCAGAAGTTAACTTACATTTGCAGTCAACTGATTTTCAATAGGGTGCCCAAAAATTCGATGGGGAAAGACCATCTTTTCAACAAACAGTTCTGACAACTGGACGTGCACATGGGAGAGAATAAAGCTGGACCCTTGTGCAGTAAAGAGTTAACTTAGCAGGCTTGGGAGAACGAAATCCCATCCCCAAGAAAGGCCCATAGTCAGGACTGGCTGAGGCCATCCCACGAAGCAGCTCTGAGGCCTGGGAGTGTCCTACCTAGAGAGTATGTTTTTATATGCCTGGGGCCCAGGGCCTACTGCTGTACTAGTCTGAGCAGACAGTCTCTGCTAACATGGTGACTCATGGTGACCTCTTGTGTGAGTTTTGAGGGCCTAGGGTCTGAGTAGCCCAGGTCAGCCATGTGACTGGCCCCCAGTAGAAACCCAGGACCCCAAGGCTCCGGGGAGCTGCCCTGTTTAGCCACACTGCATGTGTTTCACACATTATCACTGGGAGAAATAAGTACATTCTGTGCAGTTCCACCAGGAGGGCAGAGCTAGAAGTTTACACCTGGCTTTTCTGGACTTCACCCACATGCCTTTCCCCTTTGCTGACCCGACTCTGTGTTTTGGCTGCAGAGTCACAGCCTTCAGTGTAACAACTACCAAGCCCTGAGTCCTCCCAGCCAGTTGGGGGATGGAGGGTGGCCTGGAGGGCCCCTGACACAACCTTGTCACATGCTGTATAAAAATCCACTCAAAGTGGATCAAATATTTAAATTAGGCGGCAAAACTATAAAACTTAGAAGAAGTCAGCCGCGGTGGCTCACGCCTATAATCCTACCACTTTGGAAGGCTGAGGCGGGTGATCATCTGAGGTCAGGGGTTCAGGACCAGCCTGGCCAACATGGTGAAACCCCATCTCTACTAAAAATACAAAAATTAGCCAGGTGTGGTGGTGCACACCTGTAATCTCAGCTACTCAGGAGGCTAAGGCAGGACAATCGCTTGAACCCAGGAGGTGCAGGTTGTAGTGAGCTGAGATCGTGCTGGGCAACAGAGAAAGTGTCCATCTCAAAACAAAACTGAAAACTTTTAGAAGAAAGCATAGGAGTAAGCAGGGGCCATACCTCCTTCATCTCCCTTCCCCGTACCTGACGTTCCTCTCCATCTAGACGCAGGCTCAGGAGTCCAGCTCCGCACACAGGGAGCTGTTAGTACAGACCCAGGACCGACAACCACTGTTTCTCTACTACATTCTATTCTGACTACTCTGCGAGATGGAAAGGGCGGCCCGTGCAGAAGCAATGAGTAAACAGGCCACAGCTGCCGGTGTGCTTCTGACAGAGAAGCCAGTGTGAGGCCAGAGCAGCGTGTGGAAGCCTGGGCGGCCGCGCGTCCTACCTCCACCAGGGCGAACTTCTCCTCGCTGGTGTAGTTGTAGCGCGTGGCGCGCTCATACTCCTCGGCGCTGTCAGGGCAGTCCTTGTTGGAGTACTTGTCGGTGGGGTGCACAAGCTTCCACGAATACTGCGGTGGCCAAAAGAGCAGAGATGTTCCACACTGCATGCAAAATGCCTGGCTTCTGGTCTGACTCACATGACGGTGGCCAAAGCCAGAAGGCTGGCTTCTAACCTTTGCTGCATGCTGAAAGTCACACACAAGGGCACATACACCGCCCATCTCTACAGATGGGCAAAAGACCCTGGCCCTGTAACGTCTCGTTTAAAAAACCTACCTGGCAAAATGGCCTGGATAGTGAGTGCTGAGTATCTAAGACTCTAGGCATTTCATCCTCATTTTAAAAAGGATTGTGGGCCGGGCACGATGGCTCATGCCTATAACCCCAATACTTTGGGAGGCCGAGGTGGGAGGATCACTGGAGTCCAGGAGTTCAAGACCGGCCTAAGCAATATAGTGAGGCCACATCTCTACAAAAACTAAAATAAGTAAAAAAAAAGATTTTGCCTTTCAAATGATCATGTACTCTTCCAATTTGATAATTTTTATGTGATCAAAATAAATCACAAAAGGGAAAATATTTTATAACTTACAGGTATCCAAATCTTTACATGGCACCTGAACAATTTACTAATGTTCAACAAAAGATACTGAGACACTGATGGCTGGAGCTCCAAAGAGAAAATGTGACTTTAAAAATGCGGGGAACAAACAGACGTTAATGGGTACAAATATAGTTTGACACTAGAAATAAGACCCAGTGTTGGAGGGATCAATTAGGGTGGCTATGCATTAAAATAATTTATGGTACATTTCAGAATAGACAGAGAAAAGCTTGAATGTTTCTAGCATAAGGACATCCCAATCACACCAACTGGATCTTTGCAAATTCTATGACTGTATTAAATTATCACATGTATCCTGAAACTATGTACCGCTATTATGCATTGATGCAATGACAGGGTGAGACCCTGTCTCAAAAACCAGAGAGACTTAAAGACCATCGTAATGGCACAAATTTAATTCCATCAAGAGGTTTTTTAAAATGAGGCCCTTTGTTTATAACACACATACATGAAATGTACTTTCAGGCACCTTGGAAACATTTCTGCTGATAGATGTTCATCTTTCTGGGGCCAAAGGAAAAAAGCCCAAAGACCAAAAGTTAATGTGAATAAAGTGCCCTAGGAGGCTTTGGAGGGGGGCTGGGGTGGGGGACCAGGCCTACCACTTCCATCACGTGCGCGCTCCACTGGGATAGCAGCTGCAGGCCCTGCAGTGCCAGGTCGAACAGCTTCCGGTACTCTGCGTCTGTCTTCTGGGCCTCCTGGCGGCCTGAGCCTGTGACCACCTGCACAAGGCAGGCACAATCCCGTGAGAAAGCCATGATCTCCCTCCACCTGCTCTGCCCACCCTGGGGATCCACCTGGAGAATCCACCCCAAAGTCACATGGGTGAAAACATGAAAGGCCATGGGCGCTGGGACCTCCCTCCGGGAAAAGAGTGGCCACGGGTGTGTTGCAGAGTGCAGAGCAAGGGACAGGCTGCTGCCATTGCCACTACCTGGGGCCACCGTGGGCTAGGCTCAGGGCTGTTACGCACTGGGCTTGGCACACTTCCACTAGGCTGGGGAAGGCAACACCCAACTCATATGGGTTTGTGTCTATCAGATAACGACCTCCTAACGTTAAAAATGTGACGTATGGGGCTGGGCACGGTGGCTCACACCTGTAATCCCAGCACTCTGGGAGGCCGAGATGGGTGGATCACCTGAGGTCAGGAGTTCGAGACTAGCCTGGCCAACATGGTGACACCCCATCTCTTTATTTAAAAAAAAAAAAATGACGCATGGGGAGGAAGGGGTAGCATGAAGAAGGCAGTCTTCTTTGAATAGACCTCCTTTTATAGATGTGATGTTAGAACTATGCAAATATTTTATGTAATTAGGACACAGAATTAAATGAGATGGGAAATGCAATCCCTAGAAGTCAAAAGCAAAATGAAACAATGGCTGGAACGGGAACTTGTATGGAGTTCACAGCATAGCCACTGAGAGGACCCACCCTGAGCAGCTCTAAACACCATGGTGTGACTTAAAATTCTCTGAGCAAGAAGCTCAAGGGCAAAATCACCTGCAAAACAAATCCTAAAGCTATTTTTTTTCTTTTTTTGCAGTTTTTTTAAAATTGTACTTTAGGTTCTGGGGTACATGTGCAGATCATGCAGGATTGTTGCATAGGTACATACATGGCAAGATGGTTTGCTGCCTCCTTTCCCCCATCACCTATATCTGGTATTTCTCGCTCTGTTACCCAGGCTGGAGTGCAGTGGCGCGATCTCAGCTCACTGCAACCTCTACCTCCTGGGTTCAAGTCATTCTCCTGCCTCAGCCTCCCGAGTAGCTGGGACTACAGGCACGTGCCATCACCCCAGCTAATTTTTTTGTATTTTTAGTAGAGATAGGGTTTCACCATGTAAGCCAGGATGGTCTCGATCTCCTGATCCGCTCACCTCGGCCTCCCAAAGTGCTGGGATTACAGGTATAAGCCTTGCACCCAGCCCTTTTTTTTTTTGAGATGAAGTCTCACTCGATCGCCCAGGCTGGAGTGCAGTGGCACGTTGTTGGCTCACTGCAACCTCCACCTCCCGGGTTCAAGCGATTCTCCTGCCTCAGACTCCCGGGTAGCTGGGATTACAGGCGTACACCACCACACTCAGCTAATTTTTTTATTTTTAGTAGAGACAGGGTTTCACCACATTGGCCAGGTTGGTCTTGATTTTAACCTCGTGATCTGCCCACCTTGGTCTCCCAAAGTGCTGCGATTACAGGCATGAGCCACCATGCATGGCCTATAAATCCTAAAGCAATTTCTAGTCACTGTTAATTAGTAGTGCTGGCATTGCTTTTTGAAGACTAGATTATGACATAATTATTTATGCTGGCATCGTTCACTAGGATGTTCAGCTTTCAGAAAAAAGAAAATCAACAAACCTAAAGTGGAATCACTTCAAAATAGTATTCAGAAAAAAACTGATTTGTTACCTTAGACAATGCCAGAGGACCAATTACAGTCAGATGCCACACCTAAGGGGTTTCATCATGTTGGCCAGGCTGGTCTCGAATCCCAACCTAAGGTGATCCATCCACCTTGGCCTCCCAAAGTGCTGTGATTATAGGCATGAGCCACCACGCCTGACCCAAAAAGCTCTTTATAAAATAAAAAGTATATAAAGTTAAAAAGTTACAGTAAGCTAAGGCTAATTTACTATTAAAGAAAGAAAAAGACTTTTTTTTTTTGAGACAGAATTTTGCTCTGTCACCCAGGCTGAAGCACAGTGGTGCAATCTCAGCTCACTGCAAGCTCCGCCTCCTGGGTTTAAGAGATTGCCTCAGCCTCCTGAGTAGCTGCGTTTATAGGCTCACGCCACCATGCCCAGCTACTTTTTTCCTACTTTTAGTAGAGACGGGGTTTCACCATGTTGTTTAGGCTGGTCTTGAACTCCTGACCTCGTGACCCGCCTGCCTCTGCCTCCCAAAGTGCTGGGATTACAGGCATGAACCACCGCTTGGCTAGAAAATGACTTTTTAAAGATTTAGCATAGCCTAAGCATACAGTGTTCATAAAGTCCACACAACTGCACAGTAATGTCCGAGGACTTCCCACTCACTCACTCACCACCTACTAACTCACCGCCCACTCACACACTGCCCACTCCCTCACCACTCACTACACACTCACTCACTCTCCACTCACTCACTCACCACTCACTCCCTCACTCTCCCACCCACCCAGAGCAGCCTCCATATCTCACATGCCTGAACACTTGCCAGGGGTGTGTGTTAGAAGCAGCAGATAACCCAAGATTTCTGGACTACTGGGTTGTCAGTCATTTTGGTTACATGATGACTGGTAACCACAGTGGGTGGGGGACAAGGGTGCTCATCGTCATGCAGCAGTACAGTAGGTGGGGCCAACATCCACAGAGTTGTCCCTGCTAAGGTCAGTGGTCCTCCTGCGACTCTTTAAAGACCAAACAGTCTGGCAAAGCAGCCTGGGCATATGCCCTAAAACCTGCGGTCCCTGCCAGCAATTTGTGGCAGAGACATGCCAGCAGCTGTGGCTCCCAGCCAACCTGGGTGGGTGGGGAGAATGGGAGTAGCCAAAACGCAGACATGGCAAACCCAGTTGCAAAGCTGGAAGGAGCTAAAGAGAAAGCACCTGCCCTCTGCACCCAACTCCAGGCCTACCTCTTGGACACATGGACCCAACGCCCCTGGGAGGTCTCCTGACAGCGGCCCAGAGGCTCCTGCTCACGTCTGACCTCAGGACTTCCTTCCTTTCTAGACTTAAAGGGGTCCTGGGTCAGAAACACCCTTTCTTTCCAGTGTCTTCTCTTCTCTACCCATCTTTCGAGTTGCTTGGAATCATGGTACTAGACTAGGAAATGCTACTTAATTATCTTGTCTCTGTCCTTTCTCTTGGGATCCCTATTGTTTTCCTGAAAAAAATTAAAAAAGATGCTTTTTGTATAGCTGAACAGAAAGAGACCACACGGATTTCACTGCCTTGTCAATTATAATGGGTGCTTTTGAAGTACAGTCATGCACCACATTTGGTCAATGACAGCGTATAGAATGGTGGTCCCATAAGATTATGATACCATCTTTTCACTGTACCTTTTCTATGTTTAGATACACAAAGACATACCATTGTGTTCCAACTACCCAGAGTCTTCAGCACAGCAACGTGCTCCATAGGTATGTGGCCTAGGAGCCATGGGCTGCACCTGTGGCCTAGGTGTGCTGCGGGCTGTGCCATCCAGGTTAACATGAGGACCCAATGACGTTCCCACAGTGATGAAACTGCCAACGACACATTTATCAGCACCTGTCCTTGTCATTGTGTGACATATGACTGTATCTGGTAGTAAACTGTTTTTCAAAGCAATTAAATCTAAGATTTGGGTGCTAAGACATGCAGGTGACCCTCGGGTGCCCATGTGGCTCCGGGCTGTGGGGCGCACCTCGCTGTTGCTGTAGCGCGCCAGCTCCGAGATGAAGCGCATGTGGTCCTCACGGATCTGGATCATCTGCTCACAGATGTTGTACTGCGGGCTGCTGCTGGAGGATGTGCACGTCCACCTGTACGCAGAGAAAGTACCTGTGTTACCTGCAGAAGTGCTGGCAGCCACAGCACGGGGGCAGCTAAGGATGCCTGGTGTGGTGCTGGAGATACACAAATGACTTTTACATGTTTTTTTTTTTTTTGAAATGGAGTCCTGCTCCGTGGCCCAGGCTGGAGTGCAGTGGCACGATCTCGGCTTGCTGCAGCCTCCACCTTCCAGGTTCAAGCGATTCTCGTGCCTCAGCCTCCCGAGTAGTTGGGACTACAGGCACGTGCCACCACACCTAGCTAATTTTTGTATTTTTGTAGGGGTTTCACCATGTTGGCCAGGCTGGTCTTTAACTCCTGACCTCACGTGATCCGCCTGCCTCGGACTCCCAAAGTGCTGGGATTACCAGCTTGAGCCGCGGCGCCTGGCCAGCTTTTACATTTTTAAAGCGTTGTTAAAAAAAAACCACAGAAGAATACACAATGGAGACCACCTGTGGCCTGTCAAGTCTAAAATATTTGCTGTCTGTCCTTTACTGAAAAGGGTTCTCAACCCCTGAGACTGAGAGGCAACTTTGTCAAAATAGTTGCTGAATGGCGACCGCAGGTTGGCTATGGGCACAGTGATCAGTAAAAGTGCATGAAAGCCTCCCCTGAGGATCAGATGGCTCTGTAGAGCCTGCAATTCGAGCACCACGTGTCTGCCAGCATCTGGAACTGTTCTATGGATCCCTATAGAGGGGCTGGTGGTTCTCCACACAGAGCAAGATGGTATACAGTTTAGGAGTTAGGGCCACACTGTCTGCACATGTCACATCTGCCATACTATCAGTTTCTTCTTGTTTTCTTTTTTTGAGGCAGGGTCTTGATCTGTTGTCCAGGCTGGACTGCAGTGGAGTAATCTTGGTTCACTGCAACCTCCACCTCCCAGGCTCAAGTGATCCTCCCACTTCAGCCTCCCGAGTAGCTAGAACTACAGGTGTGTGCCACCATGCCCAGCTAATTTTTGTATTTTATTGTAAAGATGAGGTCTCACCGTGTTGCCCAGGCTGGTCTCTCAAATTCCTGAGTTCAAGAGATCCATCCACCTCAGCCTCCCAAAGTGCTGGGATTACAGGTGTGAGCCACATGTCCTGCCCACTTTTTTTTTTTAAAGACAACCTTTATAAAGTAAAGACTATCACTCAGCACTGTCCAGTAGGGATTCCTAGGATGACGAAAATGGTCTATATCTGTGCTGTCCAACACAGTAGCTACTAACTACTGGACATTTTCTTTTTTTTTTTTTGAGTTTTGCTCTTCTTGCCCAGGCTGGAGTGCAATGGTGTGATCTCGGCTCACTGCAACCTCTATCTCCTGGGTTCAAGCGATTCTCCAGCCTCAGCCTCCTGAGTAGCTGGGATTACAGGCAAGCACAATCATGCCCGGCTAATTTTTGTATTTTTAGTAGAGACAGGGTTTCTCCATGTTGGTCAGGCTGGACTCGAACTCCTGACATCAGGTGATCTGCCTGCCTCAGCCTCCCAGAGTGCTGGGATTACAGGGGTAAGCCACCGCGCCCAGCTTACTATTGAACATTTCAAAATGTGGCTGTTCTAAGGAAATTAAAATTTCAATTGTATTTTTCAATAAACTTAAATGTAAATAGCCACATGTAGGAAAGACTACAATACTG
This sequence comes from Plecturocebus donacophilus, assembly GCA_004027715.1. Lineage (NCBI taxonomy): Eukaryota > Metazoa > Chordata > Mammalia > Primates > Pitheciidae > Plecturocebus > Plecturocebus donacophilus. The sequence continues at coordinate 15,708 of PVKP010018239.1, read as the reverse complement.
GACATTCAGTTCCAGCCTGAGAATGTTAACAGTGTTATCTCTAGATAAATAAGCAGGATGTTCTCAAACTGCAAGATGAGGACACTGAAGAAAGCTCAAACCAGGCAGCTTTTCTCTCCTCCTACCGAGATTTATTTTCCTCGTAGTGGGCGCTGGTCTTGATGTATCTTGCCAGTTCTATTTGCATGTCCCCAAATAGTGGAACCACCTGGAGTTGCTGTATTCAAAGAACAAAAAAATAGGGTCATTATGTATGTTTAGTCACCAAAAGGAAACTGTGCAATGCTAGTAATTACTCTGGTTTGAATGCTATCTCTGCAAATAATTCATTACAAAAAAACTGTAAATAACTTCTACATTCGGTTTGAGAGGAACAAAATACAATTTAAAACCAACATCTACAAAAACTATTCAAATGTTAAAATTAACCTACCCTGTTGCTAGATTCACAGTAATGAAGAAATCAGCGGCATTTCTATATACTAGCAACAATTAGAATACAAAATATTAAAGAGAAATACTTTGCAACAGCACCAAAAAGAAATGCACGAGTAAATCTAACAAAAAAATGTGCAAGACCTCTAAACAAAAATAGTACCCTAAAAATTCTACAGAAGGTTCTCAATAAATGGAGAAATAGATCATGTTTGTGCCTAGAAAGGGTTCAGGTTTTTTAAATCTCCATTCTCTCAACATGGATCTATCATCAATCCCAAGCAATATTCCAGGAGGAAAAGAATGGTTTTGGGGGAATCGTGTGTAAATCAGGAAACCAATTCTAAAATGCATTTCCAAAGGTGAAGCGATGATATCTGAGACTATCTTGAAGTGTTGAGAAATGTTAAGTTTATGAATACTGATGAATGCTGAGTGTATGACAGAATGTATTGTTTGCTAGGAAGAACGATGACAAGGAAAACCTAGCCAACCCCCCGCCCCAGAGTAGAAAACTACTTGGGGCATTCCTAAGTGGCAGGACAATGTATAAATATCATACACCACTTAAAACAATTCTGTAAGACACCTGACCCGCCCCTGTGGCTCCCTTGTGGAGAATATTTTTTAGTTTGTCTGTGATCAGTGGTAAGCAGGCACCAGCCGCCTACTTGGTATATTTTGTGTCATGATAAAATATGGTTATTGTTAATAATCATCACCTGTTCAGAGAATAAATGCATAGGTCAGTGTCTACTCAGGGCCCTCAGCCCAGAGTGCTGTCAGCCCCTGAGGCTCTCAGCTCAGAAGGCTGCTGTCCCTCCACCAGTAATAGACCCACTTTGCTGTTTCTGTCTGGGTGTCTGCCTCTCAATTCCTTCAGCGCCGCCTGGGTGGGGATCTCTACAGCCAAGCTGGCTCATGGTATTAAAAGGACAAAACTGGAAGACAAACCCTTTCAGATGAGGAGACCTGTTAGAAAGCTACAACCATGAAGGCAGCATGGCCTGGAACAGTGAGGGAGCCTTGCAGACAGGACAGAGAACCTGGACAGAGCCACAGACAGCTTCATGACCTGAACAGCACTGCAGAACAAGGGGATTTACAATAAATGGGCACGCCCAACTGGGGAGCCACCCTGGGAAGGATCCAAGGACGTGAAAACTCCACCTCCTACCAGGCACAGAAGCCAGTTCCAGGGGGATCAGATCTAGAAAAAGGAAACAGAATGCTTCTAGAAGCTAACACAGTAGAAAAGTCTCATGAGCTGGATGTCAACAAAGCTTTATTTAGGCGGACATCAATGAAAAGATTCATCTATGGGACTGTACTAAAATTATGAACTTCTGTTCAGCAAGTAACATCATTGAGAAAGCAAAAAGGCCATTGGAGGTGGAAGGAGGAAGGGAATATATTGGTCAAAGCATGTAAGTCTCAATTTCGCAGCTCAGGTAAGTTCTGGAGACCTCATCTATGGCACAGTAGTTATGGTTAATAATGCACTGAATGCCTGAAATGTGCTGAAAGAATAGAGCTTAACTGTTCTCATCACACACAAAAAATGGCATGTGAGGGGATGGAAATGTCAATTAGCTTGAATTCATCATTTCACAACGTGTATGTGTATCAAAACATCACACTGTACACCATAAACATATATGATTTTTATTTGTCAATTATACCTTAATAAAGCTAGGAAAAAAGTGAAAGGGTAATCCTCTTAGGGGAGAATACATGTATGTTAAAACGTAAGGCCAGGTGCAACGGCTGAGGCCTGTAATCTCAGCACTGTGGGCGATCAGGGCTGGGCAACATAGGGAGACCTTCTCACTACTGAGTTTAAAAACTAGCCAGGTGTGCTAGCAAGTGCCTGTAGTCATAGGTAGTTGAGAGGCTGAGGTGGGAGGAATCAACGTGGCCTGCTACACTCCAGCCTAGATGATAGAGCAAGTGCCTGACTCAAAAGAAACCAAACCAAACAAACCAAAAAAACCTCACTTGTACCCAACAAAGGACATGTATCCAGAATATATAAAGAACTACAAATCAATAGGGAAAAAAGAACAAAGGACTTGAAGTGGCACACCACAAAGGGAACACCCTAATAACATGGAAAGCCATTAGGGAAACATGAACAAAACTACAATGAAACACTAGCCAATACAATTGCAATCCTCAGGATGCCCATCCCCCAAAATAAGACAGTGCTGGCAAGGATGTGGCACCAGGGGAGTGCTTTCTCACTGCTGACGGGATCGCAGATCAGGACAGCTGTGCTGAAAAGTCATCAGGCCATAGGTAACTACTAACACTGAAAACAGACACACCCTGTGACCCCCAGTCCCTCCCCTGGATATGTACCCCACAGAGGACAGTCAACACTGGAACAGAGAAGTTACGGTGTAGTTGTCAGATGGAAAGCTACACCATGATGGAAAGTTATGAGCTGGAGCTACAGGCTCCCTCCAGGATGCACCTCACAAAGAGGCTGGTGATAGAAGCTAGACGCAGAAGAGTACAAACAGCACAATTCCCTCTGTATAAAGCTCCACCCAGGCAAAACCAGTGCAGCGCAGAAAGAAAGAGAGTGAGGTTGCCTCTGCAGACAGGAGAAAGTGCATGCCCCAAACTGCACCCAGCCTCAGCATTTCCTGATGTAGATCACAGTTTCACACAGGGTTTTCACACAGGATTCACTTCTCCAAAATTCAAACTGCACACAAGTCAACAAAAACATTGATCTAAAAACATGTAACTCACCTTGAAGTACTTGTCAATTTTGGATAAGTTTATTCTTTTCTTGGCATCTAACTTATAGATGTTACTGACACTCCCATCCATCAGGTACAGACCGAATCCCATCACCTGAAAAAGCCACAAAATGAATGATGCAATAAAGCTCAGAACTGCAAATTTAATTACCCATAAGGACTTACACTGTTACAGCTGACAACTTGGAAAGCACAATTTGAAACATATCACAAAGCTCTATCTTTAGCCTGCTTGTCTGGTGCTCGAAATGCATCATTTTATCCTCACTGAAACTGTGCTACAAAGTGGGGGCTGGGCTTCCAGGTCAGTTGCTAAAAGCTGAAAAAAAGAAATCCTCTACTAGCATAACCCAAGCAGTACAGCTATTCTAGAGCTATTAGCTTGGTACAAAAGTAATTGTGGTTTTTTGCCATTAAAAGTAATGTCCAATGTGTAGCCACATGTAATCAGTTACATTTTGGTGTATGCAAACTACAAATTCTTCTTTTTTTGAGATGGAGTCTCGCTCTGTCACCCAGGCTGGAGTGCAGTGGTGCAATCTCAGCTCACTGCAACCTCCACCTCCCAAGTTCAAGTGATTCTCCTGCCTCAGCCTTCCAAGTAGCTGGGATTACAGGCAACCATCACCATCATGCCTGAATAATTTTTTTTATTTTTATTTTTAGTAGAGACAGGGTTTCAACATGTTGGTCAGGCTGGTGTTGAACTCCTGACCTCAAGTGATCCAGCCGCCTCAGCCTCCAAAGTGCTGGGATTACAGGCATGAACCACCGCGCCCGGCCACAAACTAAAAATTCTTACGTGGACTAGCCAACTGCATGCTCCAGTGCTCCACAGGGGCTTGTGGCCAGGGCTCCCACACCAGCTGGTGCAGACACAATGTTTCTGCTATCAAAAAGGACTCCATGGACAGTGCTCCTTCAGCCCTGAGTTCCTCCTCCCAGTGCTCTCCTGCTTAGGAAGAGACTGGGGGGGCTGGACTGGTGGGACACCCAGCAAAGGGTCCCCCAAGGCCACCCTGCAGAGGTAAAGAATAGAGCAAAGGGAACTGCCGCCCATCTTTCCTGTGAGAAATGCAAATGATAGCTGGGCATGGTGGTGATGGGCACCTGTAATCCCAGCTACTTGGGAGGCTGAGGCAGAAGAATCGCTTGAACCCAGGAAACGGAGGTTGCAGTGATCTGAGATCGTGCCACTGCACTCCAGCATGGGCAACAGAATGAGAATGTCTCAAAAATAAACAAAGAGAAACACAGATGAAAACACAGATTATACGAAGAATAATAGAGAATATGGTGAACCAACAAAAGGCTACCTTAATTATGATGGATGACACAGGTATCGAAATCCGAGGAATCACATCCTTGACAGATAGAGTCTTGAATAACCTCTGCCACAAAGCAGCTTAAAGGCTGGGTGTGGTAGCTTACACCTGTAATCTCAACGCTTTGCAGGGGATAAGGCAAGAGCACTGCTGGAGCCCTGGAGTTCAAGATCAGCCCAGGCAGCAAAGCAAGACTTCATTTATACAAAAATTCAAAAACTTAGCTTGGCATTGGTGCCAACGCCTGTGGTCCCAGTTACTCAGGAGCCTGAGGTGGAAAGATTACTTGAGCCAAGGAGGTTGAGGATACAGTGGGCTGTGTCTTCTGCATCACCGCACTCCAGGCTGGGTGACAGAGCAAGGCCCTGTCTCAAATAAAAAAAAAAAAAAAATGCTGGGTGCAGTGGCTCAAGTTTGTAATCACAGAGCTTTGGGAGGCAAAAGCAGGAGGGTTACTCGAGCCCAGAAGTTTGAGAATAGTCTGCGCTATTCTCAAGCTTCTCTCTCTACAAAAAATTTAAAAATTAGCCAGGTGTGGTGGCATGCAACTGTAGTCCCAGCTACTTGAGAGGCTGAGGTGGGAGGATTGCTTGAGCCCAGGAGGTTGAGGCTACAGTGAGCTGCAATCGTGCCACTGCACTCCAGCCTGGTCAAGAGCAAGACCCTGCCTCAAAAATAAAACAAAAGAGCAGCTTAATGCTGAGAGAATTTTTGACCCAGACCTCCTGGCTGGCACCTTCTCCCAGGGTCAGCATGTGACACCCTTGTGGGTGTGCTGAGGGCCTGTCGTGCAGGTGTGTCTAAGGGCAGGGCGCTGTTCACGCACATGACAGCATGCGAATGAGACAAAGCTGGCAAAAGGACTCTAGATGAACCAAGCACAGCCTACTGACAAGAGCAAGGCCATCCCTTGGCAGTGCCAGAGGCTGGCATCCCCACACACGTACTTTGAGAAGCATGTGTTTCTCACTAGGTGTCAAATACATCCTGTTCTCATAGTAATCCACACACAGATTCACGATGTCTGCCAGGAGCTCTTCATAGCCTGATATCACTTCGAGCTGCTGCTGCAGAGACTGAAACACAGAGCAAGAGACTCATGTACGGGCCTAGTGCCCCGCCAGCAGCTGAGCCCATCAACCTGAGTGTGCAAACACCAGCCTTACCTGTGTGATTTTGTTGTGATTGGCCAGGAACATGGACAGATTCTGTGATTCCTGGATGGACTGCGGATCTGCCATTTTTCGTAGAAATTGAGCAGCCCTTTGAAAACAAAGAGTTCATCCCAAAATGCACCAACGTGCCCCGTAAAAAAAAAAAAAAAAATGCTTGGTTTGAATGGGATCCCTTTCCTCTACAGTCATCTGCAGAAATGTGGATTGATTTCAGAGGCCAGCTATGATTTCAGCCCTTTCAGGCATCTCTGGTCCTGCACTCCAGGTCAGTCTTCTGCCAACTTAGACGTGTCTTGCACAGCCTGGGACAGCTCTCCATCCTGATGGTCACAGCTGAAGGGCTTCCTGCAGGGCCCATGTACACTGACCTCTGACCTACACTGGTAGATGCCCACTTCATCTAGGGGCACAGTGCTCCTGGACTCTGAGTCTGAGAAGGGTCACCGCCACCTCCGTGACTCCCACAAGCCCTGCCACGAAGACAGCTGGCACTGATGAGGTTCTCTCCTGGGAACCCTCTGGACCACACCTCCCCAGGCCACCTCAGGGACGGTGCCCAAAGTCCTGAGACAAAGCCCTGGCTTTTGCCACCAATTTGTAGCTACACAATTTGGTGTGCATAAAAGGACCCGTACAACGAGGTCCAACAATACAAAACCGCAAGGCAATGCTGACCTGTGAGGTCTGGCAGAGTAGGGCGAAGGTGGGGTGTGAGGATTCTGATCATCTAGGGCTGGCCCCCAAGAAGGTTCAGTGCAAATGGCCCACATACGAATAGGTGTATGCAACCCAGAGCCTTGCAGGTTTAGTTTCCATGGCAAAGACTGATAACTTATCCCAACCTTCATTTCTTGCCCTTCCTCGTTAGGAACGAGCCCCACATTTCCATGGAAGAAAAACACATTCCAGGGAGCCCCACACATTCCGTGTGCCTTGCCTACCCTGCAGCTAGCTATGGCCATGTGACCAAGGACTGGGCCATGAGATACAATGCAAGACACTGACAAGCACTCAAAAGTCTACTCATAAAGAAGCGTGGAGCCCATCTTTCCCCCTTTCTTCCTGCTGACTGGAATGCAGAAATGACAGCTAGAGCCTAAGCAACCACCTAGGACCATGAGGCAACACATGAGGTAGAACAGCAGGACAACAGGAGCCTTGGGTCCTGAATACTGCAGAGCCCACAATCAGCTGCAGGTCACCTAACTCAAGACTTTTCAGGAGACAGAGAAACAAACTGCAATCTTTTTAAAGCCACTGTTATTTCACTGGGCTTTAAAGCATTACATACAGTTAAACCTAACATTAACTGATACAGTAACATTCCCTGCCTTTTGAAACATGTTTCCTGGTCCAGGCACGGTGGCTCACACCAGTAATCCTAGCATTTTGGGAGGCCAAGGCAGGCGGATCACTTGAGGTCAGGAGTTTAAGACCTGGCCAACATGGTGAAACCTCATCTCTACTAAAAATACAAAAATTAGTTGGGCGTGGTGATTCACCCATATAAATCCTAGCTACTCGGGAGGCTGAGGCAGGAAAATTGCTTGAATCTGGGAGAGGTGGAGATTGCAATGAGCTGAGATCACGCCACTGCACTCCAGCCTGGGCTAGTGAGATTGCTGTCTCAAAAAAAAAAACAAAATACAAAAACAAAAACTTTTTTTTTTTTTTTTTTTAAATAGACATAGAGTCTCACTCTGTCACCCAGGCTGGAGTACAGTGGTACAATCACAGCTCACTGCAGCCTCGACCTCCTGATCCCAAGTGATTCTCCAACCTCATCCTCCTGAGTAGCTGGGACCACAGGTGCATACCACGATGCCTCGCTAGTTTTTTTTTGGCTTTTTTTTTTTTTTTTTTTTTTTAACAGATGGAGTCTATGTTACCCACGCTGGTCTCAAATTCCTGGGCTGAAACGAGCCTTCTGCCTCAGCCTCTCAGGGTGCTGGGATTACAGGTGTGAGCCACTGCACCTGGCCATGTTTGCTTTATTGATTTGATTAGTTGCTGAGGCAGCAGGTGGGGAGACTAAGGAATGGGTCAAGGATACTATTTTCTATTTTCCTCAAGCCTCACCATAACCATACGAGTTGTCTTGGCATTGACACTTAGAAGAGGTTATGCTAGTAGCTACCAGCAGGTATCTAAAAAGCCAGGTGCATGTGTGAGTGTGTGTGGCGGGGGTGTTGGGAGTGATGGTCTGGGAAGGTGAACCAACAGCGGTCTCAGACAGAGGTCAGAGGAAGAGGCAGCTGTGAGAGCTATGGAGCTGCCCCAGGCCCACTGTTTGGTGTTCAGGGGAGCCTGGAGGTGGTGAAGACACTAGGGAAGGGAGCTGCTGGAGGGGAATCCTCCTCCCCACCGCCTTGCACAAAGCAGCCCCATCTGTAAACTGTTTTACAGACTAGACTTTAGAATAAAGGTGCTGCTGCTAAAAGGAAAAAAAATCCACAACTTTTCACTACTTTTAAACACTGAAAACCACTGATGCTGGCCACCTCCCCCATTTCTCTGAAAAGCCAAAACGGTGGCTGAGAAGGCTGCTGAAAATCACAAAGGACTGGATTGTGCGGCTGGGACCATGAGCCCACGCCAACCAGTGAGACCTGAGGCTAGAAACCCACAGATGCTGTTATCAAACAGGGACCCTTCAGACTTCCAACTCGAGAGGGGCTCACAGGTCAACTCCAGAGGCCTTTCTCTAGTTCTGAAGATCTAGGCTTCTGTGCAGAGCTGGTGATTTTAGGTGATAAATGGAACACTGCCTTATTTCACACGAATGAGGCTTAAAATTCTGCCTGACCTAGCTTGACTCCTACTGCTGCCTCATTTTTGTCCCAAGTGGGTTTTTTTTTTATATAAAGACATAGCAACAGTTGTATGATTTAAAATGCAACATAACTAGAGCATATTGAGATGCAAAGTAAGGTCTCTACAAATTTAATTTTAGAGCTGAGATGCCTTACATAGTAGAGGAAACAGAAGTCAGCATCTCATTCCAGTAAAACATGTCTTCAACAGCATGGAGCACAGGCTAAGCAGAACCAGCGCATCGGGAGGCAGCACGCCGTGTGCCGCTGACTGCCTGTCTGCCACCCACTGCCCCACAATGCTCCAGAAGCACACACCGGGCCATACCCACCTCTTCTGCTTGTCTCACCAGCATCTCTAGAAGCTCTCTACATCCAAAAAGAAAACCGCCGGGAGGGGAGCTTCGTGGAGGGCCTGGAAGTGCAGTGTGACCTCAGGGCACCCCGTGACTGTGCATGGGCCCTGTCCCTATGATACTGGGATGGTGCTCACGTGCTGGGGACCCCTGCCAGCGAGTGACCAGCACCGAGGACTGCAGCCCTGATGTCCAAGCTGGGCTGCAGAGCCCACCTGCCCCTTGCCAAGATGCTCCACGAGCCGGATGCCTGTGCTGTGTGAGCCAGGCCTGCATCTTGTGCGTGTCTGTCTTCCCAGGGGCTCCAAGGTCCTCCATGATATGTGAGGACAGCCAGGGCGCCCAGAGCCTGCTCTAGCTTTGCAAAGCCATACGTACTTATCTGCTGGCTCCCCTCACCTTATCCCTCAGAGCAGGTGCTCACACAGCCTGGACACTGAGAAGTAGCTGCTGCCTACCGGAAGTGATGACCTCACACACATGGACACACAACCTGCTGTGCGCAAGACAGGCCACTGAGCTGGCGCTCTCAGGAGGGCCATGGTGTGGAGCAAGCCTGCGCTCACCTCTCGTGCTCTCAGGAGGCCCGTGGTGTGGCGAGGCCCGCACTCACCTCTCGTGCCCTCAGGAGCGCCGTGGTGTGGCGAGGCCGGCGCTCACCTCCTGTGCCCTCAGGAGGCCCGTGGTGTGGCGCAAGCCCGCGCTCACCTCTCGTGCTCTCAGGGGGCCCGTGCTGTGGTGAGGCCACCGCTCACCTCTCATGCTCTCAGGGGGCCCGTGCTATGGCGAGGCCCGCGCTCACCTCTTGTATGCCGAGTGGTCATTCTTCACGCTGCATTTCATGTTCTTCAGCTCGTCCAGCACCGCGAACATGTTGATGAACTTGCCAAGCGTGAGCAGGTAGGCTTCCGACACGAAGTCCTTCCTCCTCTCCGCGTGGCACAGGCGCCTCACCTCCCCACAGAAGCGCTCAATGGCGTTTCTCTGTGCAGAGGAAGCAGCAGGGCAGAAAACTGCAGGTCAGTGAGGAGCCAATCCCATGTCCCAGCTTCAAGCACCTGCGGTCACTGCTCCTCATTAGAAAAGATCTGCCCGGTGGGGCTCCAGGCCCAAGTGTTTACAACGTGGGCAACCAGCTCCTTACCAAAAGCAGCTCCCAATGGCCTGCTCTGCACCATCATCACTTGTTTTACACTTTACCAACTATGTCGCTAAAGTAACAAAATCCTGCTGATCATTTCAGCACATTTACTGAGTAAAATGCTCCAGTAAAACATCTGTAAAACTCAGATGATCTAATTTTCAGAAGTGAAAAGGGGAGCGATGTTTTCTTCTTGGTAACTTTCAAGGTAAAACAAAAATTCATCTCCTAGTTAGTTCCATCTCATCCCTTTGCTAAAGGACACCATCATAAAAAATCCAGATGTTTCCAAAATACTTCTTTAAAAAGCAGCAAGCTCCTTCCATGCCTAACCAAGGCCAGGGTGAGGACCACCAAAAATGGACAGTTAGGTTGAAGCTGACAGCAAATAAATACCTGAAAGACCAGATGAATCAAAAGTACAAAGTGGTGGGGAGCAGTGGCTCACACCTGTAGTCCCAGCACTCTGGAAGGACAAAGCAGGTGGATCACTTGAGGTCAGGAGTTCGAGATCACCCTGGCCAACATGGTGAAACCCCATCTCTACTAAAAACATAAAAATCAGCTGGGCATTGTGGCAGGTGCCTATAATCCCAGCTACTCGGGAAGCTGAGGCAGGAGAATTACTTGAACCTGGGAGGCGGAGGTTGCAATGAGCCGAGATCACGCCACTGCACTCTAGCCTGGGAAACAGTGAGACTGTCTCAAAACACAAAAAATGTACAAACTGGCAGAAAGTCAAAGCATTGTACTTGAAAATGACAGAAAGCAGGTTCCATGAGGAAACACGAATTCACTCTCAGAGAAGAGATGTGAACCACAAAAGGAGTGCTGATTCCAAAAGTGCATGTGAGACTTCAGACTGTCAAAGGCTTTGGTCCCTTTTGTCCCAGAAACTGTTATGATTGCTTTAATCTGCAGGCACTCTGTTCAGGGCATTCATAGTGGCAACGATGGGTAGGAAGGCATCAGCAGCCCGCCCCTCGGTGTTATACCCCCAGATTATTTTGCCATTTTACCTGGAAGTACATAAAATTCATCAGTTTTGTGACCTCAGGCTCCAGAACCTCCACGGTTTTCTCATAAATTTCCACTCTGTTAGGCTGCTCGTTACATTTCACCTGGGAATAAAGAAACAAGGATGACATAAGAGGCTTCAGTCCAGCCAGAAGCACAGCTAGTGATCCTACCCTGCTGTGGAGCAAGAACTGGGAGAAGGCGCGGGGGGCGGGAGCGGGCCTGGCAGGGTGTGGCTGTAGGGGAAGAGACAGGCAGGCGGGGCACCTGTGGGATGGCCCGGGAGCAGCTCCTCCAGGTGTACAGCATGACAGCATATTCTTGGCCCTCCTCCAGCATCTCGTTCTGCAACAGAACACAGGGCAAATCAAAGGCAGGCAGGGGAACTAGCATGGAAAGCAGATGCCAGTTGCTAATATCTAGACAAAGCGCCATGAACTATCCTGAGCACTGTAGCCCGCATGCCGAGACAGCTGCCAAGAAGCTAGTGACGCTGAAGTACGGCGCTGGGGGCCACAATGACCACCCAAAAAACCCCACAGCTTCTGCAGGCGAGAGGGGTGTCAGTGATGTGCAGGCATCTCTGAGGGGTGCCACAGGTGCCACACCTCGCCTCCACCCAGCCCTAAACAACCTGCTGGCCATGAGCCCTGCAGTTGAGAACACAGGCAGAGGGCTCAGGGCAGACGCCCCGCCCAGTGTGAGCACACACAGCATCCTCGTGGCCTCTTCACTGGCTCAGAGGACCGCCCAGTCCCAGAGAGGACCAGAGGCAGGGCTGCCAGCCCCAGGTGTGCTGAAGGAAAAGCTAGGAGCATGCCCACAGCACTGAAAATCTAGGCAGAGTGTCCACAGGAAGAGGACTGTCATCACTGCTGTAAAATTGCTTTTGCTTTCCATTCTTTTCTTTTCTGTTTTTTTTGAGATGGAGTTTCGTTCTTGACATCCAGGCTGGAGTGCAGTGATGAGACCTCGGCTCACAGCAACCTCTGCCTCTCGGGTTCAAATGATTCTCCTGCCTCAGCCTCCCGAGTAGCTGGGACTACAGGTGCCTACCACCATGCCGGGCTAATTGTGTATTTTTAGTAGAGATGGGGTTTCACCATGTTGACCAGGCTGGTCTCAAACTCCTGACCTTAGGTGATCTGCCCACTTGAGCCTCCTACAGTGCTGGGATTACAGGTGTGAGCCACCACGCCCAGCCAACAGCATTTTTTTTACATAATAAAAAGAGATAAAAGGGGAAACTAAGTAAATGTGCAAAAATAGTTGAATTGTGCACATTTACAAAATGGGTTACACAGCCATTAAGGATTGCTTTCCCCAGCACATTTTCATGACATGAAAATATTCTTGTCTGGGCACAGTGGCTCAGGCCTGTAATTCCAGTACTTTGGGAGGCTGGGTGGGCCAACTGCTTGAGTCCAGGAGTTCGAGACCAGAGTGGGCAACATAGTGAGACCCCACCTCTACACAGAATATTAAAAAGTAGCTGGGCATGGTGGCATGTGCCTGTAGTCCTAGCTACTCAGGAGGCTGAGGTGGAAGAATTGCTTGAGCCCGGGAGGTTGAGGCTGTAGTTAGCCCTGATCACACCACTGCACTCCAGCCTGCACAATGTGAGTGAGATCCTGTCTCAAAAAAAAAGAAAAAATGTTCATGAGATCATTAAAATGGAGAACTAGCTGGGTACAGTGGCTCATGCCTGTAAACCCAGCACTTAGGGAGGCTGAGGTGGGCAGATTACCTAAGGTCTGGAGTTTGAGAACAGCCTGGCCAACATGGTGAAACCATACCTCTACTAAAAATACAAAAATTAGCCGGGCGTGTTGGTGGGTGCCAGTGTCCCAGCTACTCAGGAGGCTGAGGCACAAGAATTGCTTGAACCCGGGAGGTGGAGGTTGCAGTGAGCCAATATTGCGCCAGTGCACTCCAGCCTGGGTGGTGAAGCAAGACTGTCTAAAAAAAGCAGAACTATAATAATGGAATTCATTTATAAATCTAAATCCCACATGGGTGCACACCTGGTGTGTGTGTGTGTGTGTGTGCAGATATGGACAGGGAACGAGCATTAACAGGGGATACCCTCGAAACACTGACAAAGGTTTTCTCTGGGCCAGAGACACTGAATTTTCAGAAAGAGTGAGCATTGTTTTTATACTAAGAAAAACAAAGACTGTCTTAAAAATATAAGGCATTTCATTCAATTCCTTCCCTCTTTCCTCAGTGCGTACCCTATGGGATAAAACCAACAATATACATCTCCCCTTCACACATGCCCTTCGCTTTGTTCCCAGAGAGACACAAAGACACACAGCAGTGTTACCATGCTAGAGTGGACGGTGGCTTGTTCAATGTATCTCGCAATGCCAGTGACAAATGCATTTCTGTCTTCAAAGTTAGTGTTGAAATTTGGCTGAAAGGAAGAGAAAACCCGTCATGTGGGGTCGGAGAGCAGGTTGTACGCCCACAGCTGCTGGGCACCCACCTGGTAGAGCAGCGAGGATGGTGGGGGCTCGATGCAGGGCTGCTGGTCGGGCAGGGGCAGCTCCTCCAGGAGGTCCACGTTGGACAGCGCATCCTCCAGTGTCACCTGGGCCGCCATCCTGGGCTGGAACGACACACAAGGACCCATGTTCTGTGAGGAGGAGGGGACACCTGACAAGCTTCAAGGTGGGGTACCCAGGCCTCCAATCCCTTCCCGCTCTTCTGAGGTCACTGGAGATGGCTGACATGGCATGATTAGTCCTTGCAGTCACGCATCCCTCAGGGCACACAGATCAGTGGGCTGGGAGGCCCTGTGCTGCTTTCCTTCCACACTCACTGAGAAAAGGCTCTCCTGGCTTCCAGGAGGGTCACAGTGTGGGGGACACAGTTTCCACCATCCGTCTCACCATGGGGGCCGCGGATTCTGGAGGCTCTGACAACCCCTCATAGTGCCGGAGGGCTAGCACCTCTCCAACGGCACATCCGCCCAGCAGAGCCTCCCTGAATGCAGCCACTTTCCAGGTGGTGCTCTAAACACTCTAGGGACTGACATAGAAAAGACACGTGTTCTGCCACCTGACACCAGCTATCTAGATGCACAGAGAGGCTGAGATCACAAAGAGTATGAGGCGGCTGCAGTGGACAGAAAGTGCCACACTGCAGCTGGAGCAGAGGTGAAGAAATGAAGGCAGACATCATCTAAACCCACCTTCAGTGCCAGCTCCAGGGAAAGGGGGCAATCTGCCTTCTGCTGAATCTGCTCCAGTCTCAAGGGTATTCAGGGGCAGCCCTGCCCTGGAATGGGACCAGAGGCAGGTGGGCAGCATTCTAAGAAGGAAAGAGCAGCAGGTGGCCTGGAGGAGACACTGAACAGAAGGAGCCCCAAATCTCTCCTCCTCCAGCACTGGCGCAGGCATGGAGGTGCACAGTGGGGACAGGTAGCCAGTACCAGTGCACTGGCTGAGGGTGGAGAAGGGAAGTTCCAGGGACCCAGGAAGCCCCAGTGGCAGTGTAGAGAGGAAGAAGCTCAGAAGAGACAGCTGACAAAATTGCTCATGAGCTTTGAGCCCATCCTCAAGCTGCATGGGTGTGGATCTGATCCTCTCCACATCCACACCCTGCGACCACAGGCAGATGGCCACAGCAGCACACAGGGGACAGGTTCAAGAGGCAGAGCAGGGGTTGTGAAGCCAAAACTGACATGGAGCTGTTGTCCACTGAAGGCAAGTCTCCTCCAACATAAAAACATCAACATCCTCCTAGCATTTTAACAAGACCCAGATCTCATATATCGTAACATCCAACCATCCACTTACAGTCCAGACTAGTCAGAACACAAAGAATGAGCAATGTCTGAGCTCCTGTGGGAAAAGACAGTCAACAGACTCCAACTCCAGAATAACACAGGTGTTGCAATTACCCATTTGACTTTAAAGCAACTACTGTGTTAAGAAATGCTCTAATGATCAATCGCACTCCAAACTGAATGAAAAAATGGAAATCAGCAAACAGCAAGCAAAAGCAAGATATAAAAAAGAACCAAATGGAAATTTCAAAACTAAAAGACACATTACTGAAATGTTAAAAAAAAAAAAAAAAAAAAAAAAAACAACTCGGGAAAGATTCAGTAAACTTGAAGATAGAGCAATGTAAGTTATCTAATCTGAATACCAGAGAGAAAAAAAGGCTGAAAAAATTTGGGGGACCTTTGGGACAAGAGAAAGTCTAATCTGTGTCATGAGAGTACAAAAGGAAAAGGAGAAAGCAAGCAGTGATGAAACACAGCTGAAAAAATGACAGAAAACTCCCTAAATTTGGAAAAAGACTCTACAGATTCAAGAGGCTCTTGTTTGGATCCCAAACAAGACAACTCAAAGAAATCCACACCCGAGGCTGGGTGCAGTGGCTCATGCCTGTAATCCCAGCACTTTGGGAGGCTGAGGTGGGAAGATCACCTAAAGTCAGGAGTTTGAGACCAGCCTGACCAACATGGAGAAACCCCATCTCTACTATAAATACAAAATTAGCCGGGTGTGGTGGTGCATGCCTGTAATCCCAGCTACTTGGGAGGCTGAGGCAGGAGAATCGCTTGAATTTGGGAGGAGGAGGTTGCAGTGAGCTGAGATTGCGTCATTGCACTCCAGCCTGGGCAACAAGAGCAAAACTCCATCTCAAAAAAAAAAAAAAA
>PVKP010018238.1:0-44610 GCA_004027715.1 Plecturocebus donacophilus | reverse complement strand
GTTCTTAGTTTCTTTGCATTGGGTTAGAACATGTTCTTTTAGCTCACAGAAGTTTCTTATTATCCACCTTCTGAAGCCTGATTCTGTGAGTTCATCACACTCATCCTCCGTCAAGCCTTGTTCTCTTGCTGAGGAGGAGCTGCGCTCCCCTGTAGGAGGAGAGGCATTCTGATTTCGGGCGTTCTCAGCCTTTTTGCACTGGTTTCTTCCCATTTTTGTGGATTTATCCACCTGTCATCTTTGTAATTGCCGACTTTCAGATTGGGTCTCTGAGTGGACTCTGGCTTGTTGGTGATGAAGTTTTTTCTGTTTCTTAGTTTTCCTTTGGGGGGCGCCCCTTCCCTACAGAGCTGGGCCTTCCCGGGTTCAGCTGTGCTCGCTCTCTTCTCAGCGCTTCCAATTGCTGTTCTCCTTGTGGGGATGGGACCAGCGGAGCCTTTGGGCACCCAGTCCTGTACACTCCGCACTGAGAAGCGCCGCGCCGGCCAAAAGAGTCGCACTGGCGACCCGGGTGGCTCCTTCACCGGGAATCTCCCAGTCTGTGGGCATCAAAAATTCGTCTGCAATTGCAGCATCCACTCGCTCTCTGTGCTTTCACTGGGAGCTACAATCCTGAGCTGCTGCTACGTGGCCATCTTGGATCTCTCTCCCCCCGCTGATGAAATTTTTTTCTGTTTCTTAGTTTTCCTTTGGCAGATGCCCATTCCCCACAGAACCGGACCTTCCCGAGTTCGCTGTGCTTGCTATGAAACTCTCAGTTCAGCGCTTCCAATTGCTGTTTTCCTTGTGGGGATGGGACCCGCTGAGCCCATCCGTCCCGCACACTCCGCACCGGGAAGCGCCGCGCTGGGGTGCCGGCAAAACAGCCACGCCGGCCAAAAGAGTCGCGCTGGTGACCCGTGTGTCTCCTCTGCCGGGAATTTCCCGGTCTGTGGGCAACAAAAATTCGTCGGAAAGTGCGGCGTCCACTCGTTCTCTGCGCTTTCACTGGGAGCTACATTCCTGAGCTGTTGCTAATCGGCCATCTTGGATCTCTCCCTCGTCTTCTCTTTACTCAAAAATAAGGTGAAGCAAAGTTTCTATCTCTGGAAGATAATCATTATTCATTTCTGTTCTTTATTAATTATGCTTCAAATACAGTCATGGTTCCATTATTGTGTAAAAGACAACTGTAATGCATTGTTTAATCAAAATGCTAAAGGGAAGGAGGGGATAATGCATGGAGAGAAGCCCCCTGAAAAAGAAAGTCATGTTGCTCCATCTATACCGCATTTTACAAAACAGTCATAATGCTCAGTGGATTTTTTCAGTTTTCCAGGAAATAAATGCCACATTTGAATGCCATCTTTATAATTTACTTACAGAGTAAAATTTTGTTATGTTTAATCTGTTGTTTATTTGTGAATCTAATTGCTACATATGCTGAATTTAACACTTAACAGTGTTAAATTCAGTATATTTTCTCTAATATTTTCTAGCATATAAACAGATAGTTACATTCCAAAACATTTAGATTGTTATAACATCTCTCATATGCTCTCTAAATACAGTCACTCTTCTCCCTTTCTATTTTCATATGCTTAAACTTGTTTTGTAATCTACTTAACTTTTCTTACTCATCTATAGGCCTTCATGATGCCTAAACACTTTTAACTTGATGTTGTCACTGATGGTAACAATGCACATATGGCCTTCACCACTTCTGGGTAGGTGAAACATTGATTTATTCTAACTTAAATGTAAATAACAGATTTTGAAATGTATTCTATGTTTTTTATCTTTCTAAAATTCCTTTTATGTGACTCTTCTGCCTTCATTCTTCCATGGGCATGATTTTTCCTCAGGACAGATTTTTATTGTTACAAGAAAGATGCCAAGAGGAAGGAGTCGACATTTAACATTTGAATTTCAGAATGGAATTTTTGAGTCAAAACATGAAAATAAGCTTGAAGGTCACACTTTGTTGAGAAAAAGATTTTATTAACATATCTGGGGCTAGGACTTGCTGACCAGATAGAATTTTACCATAAACTAGAAATAGAACCAAATCAGAACAACGGAGGGCCAGTCATTATCATACAGAGAAGAGAAAGAAAGAAGGAGAATGAGAAAGAGAGAGAGCCCACCCTATTGACCTAAGATTGGAGGAGGGGCAAGGCAACAGAGATTTTGGAAGTAGAGGTCAAATACCTGGGTCCTGACTTCCCATCTCCAGTCTAGTGTCTCTGGCATCATAAGGATATATATTATATGTGTGGGGGAGAAAGTGGACAACAGAACAGCTTTTGCCTTGCTCTTATTTGAAGAACGGGAAGACCACACCCAGGGTGAGCCCTCTTCATCATTACGGGTTAAAGCATTGGTGGCTAGGTGTGTAGAAAGATCTAAGCCACCTTTACTGGCTTACCATGGAGACGCCCTTAATCTATGCCTTAAGAAGTACAAGTTTCCTCTCTACTCTGCTACCAGTTTAAGGAAGAACTGATTCCAGTTTAAGGAGGAAAGTGAAAGGGAAAGCGCTGCAGGCAGTTTAACTTTGGATTTAAAAAAATCAATGCATTAGAGACTTTTAAAATTGAAAACACACTATTTAAAAGGTAATATTGTTGAAATTCTCCTTAACTCCAGTGTCTGTTTCTTCTCATAGAGAGTTAAGAAAAGTTACAGAAAATAAAGGATCCCTGCATTCTTGGGACATCTGTGAGTATATGTGTGAATTTAATACCATAGTAATTCTCTAGTGGTTTAACAGAGCTCAGTGATAGTGGCTGTATTCACATAATTACATATAATCTAAGTCTGACAATTTAGAGACAATACTCCAAATAGCAGAAAAATGTAGGGATTATATTATTTAAATATTTATTTAAACTATTTGGTTATGTTGATATTATATAGTAAGAAATGATTAGTTACAATAATATTCAAATAGAGTCACTCTTACTTTATTCAGATTCATTTATAGTGAAATGGTAATATTTGTAGTCTTTAAGATATTTTGCTATCCTTCCTTTCCAAAGCATACTTACTGAATTTATTTGAGAGAAAAAGTAATACAAATTAATATTTGTTAAAAATAATATTTACAGAATAAGTGGATGCATTTACGAGGTATTAACAAAAAATCTGTGTCATAGAAAGTTTGATGATTTGTTCTGTTATACTGTATTAGTTTACATCTGGCTTAGATTCTTACATTTTGACTTAAGCCTAGGAATTGACTAGCTATATTTAAAATAAAACACCAGATTTAATAAAAATTATCATTTTAATATAATAATTGTTGCCATTTAATTTATTTTCCTGTTTTAATACAGATAATTTGATTTTAATATGTTATCATTTTAGTTGCCTCATAAACTAATTAAAAACACCAGACTGGAACCACATTCCAGTAAATATCTATTATAACATGGCTGTAGAAATGTCTGCTCTGTTTGTGTAAAATTTCCAGAAAAGTGGAAACTTAATATTCAAGTTTTTTATAATTCTGTTAACACCATTCTTAGAAAAAAAAATTAAGGAAAATTTATGAGTAAGGTACTGAAATAGCTAAAAAGAAATTTTGCCAATTTAGAATATCTGCTGGTTTGGTGCTATCCATAGAGTTTTTGTTTTAGTGCCAGAATCAAATATTCCATTTAAAAAATAAAATAAATAGAATGTCTGGGGCACTGGCGGGCAACTTTTGATTCGTGAATTTTGTGCTGCTGGTGTCATCAAATACATGAATTTATGTCTTCACTTTTTTATGATCCTATTTTTCACTAAGAATTTATTCACCTTTCTTTGAGCTCCATTTAATTTCACTGTCCTATATTTTCTCTACCTATTCTTTGCTGAAGTATTGGATTTTTAAAAATTCTGTACCATTACCTGGTTATTTTAAATGTATCTCTTCTTAACCAGGTGATATTTTTAAAGTACACCTTATTTGGTGTAGTAATATCTTGTATTTGAGCACATCTCATGGTCTAGATATTGTGCTATAATACACACACATACATACAAACACACACACACACACACACACACTCTCTCTCTCTCTCTCTCTCTCTCTCTCTCTCTCTCTCTCTCGACTAATACTCCCCGTTGAAAGAGGTTGGTATTGTTACTATGCCTTTACAGATGAGGAAGCTCAGTCACAAAGGGTTAAAGTAACTTTTTTATGGTCACACAGTGGCAAGGGAGAGAACTGGGATTTAATTACATGAGGTCTGACTTCAAAGCACACTTCACCATTTTGTGTGTGTGTGAAAATTCTATTACTTGTGAGTGGCAGAAGTCCATCATAAAGTAGTTTATGAAATATGGCATAAATTGCCTCACATAACTAAAAATCTAGAAGTGAGTTTCCAAACACTGCTGGATTTGGATGCTTAAACAACAACAAGGTCACCTGGGTGGCTTCATGCTCAAACTGTTTCCATATGTCTAAAATAAGTCTCCCAGCAGCTCCAGGCTCACAATGTTCTTGCAGTCAGAGATTGTGGAAAAGTGAGAGCATTTTCCTGTGATCTCCGGCAATGATCCTGTGAGGGGGTATGATTAGGCTTGCTGGGGTTACGTGATGGTCAGAGCTTTGAGACAGCTATGCACTATAATTGGCCCCACTTAACCACAAAGACTGAACAGGATTACTGTAGAGAGAGATCAGATGATTCCCCAAAAGGAGGATGCTGGGCAGGCAAATAAATAAATAAATAAAATTTAAAAGCTATTAAGTGAACATTAATGAACATTAACATTAGACCTTGTGAACCACTAAACTTGTTCAAAGCACAAAAACATCACATAAAACTTTACAAGAACACCATGAGGTAAATTTTATCTTCAATTTTTCTGCTAACAGAAGCAAAGACCAACAAGTTCACATAATTTCTAAGTCATCAGACCTTTTAAAGATAAATTATGTATCCAACTGTACTGCTATTACAGGAATTATGCCCAAAATTCACAGGTCTAGGCTGAAGTGTGACGGCATCACGTCTAAGTATTAAATTTAAAGGATTAAATATATTTAAATGAATGAAACTAGACATTAGTCTAATTTAGTATTTTAGCATTTGGTGATAGTTAATATTTCAAAAGTAATTTAATATTCTATTCATCCTAACTCTTGTAACTTCCTGAGAGTATCAAATCAAAGAGAGGAAAATCTCTATAGGATGAATGTCAGATTTATTCATATTCTTTAG
The DNA here is from genome assembly GCA_004027715.1 of Plecturocebus donacophilus. NCBI lineage: Eukaryota > Metazoa > Chordata > Mammalia > Primates > Pitheciidae > Plecturocebus > Plecturocebus donacophilus. The sequence goes on along the minus strand of PVKP010018238.1, from coordinate 39,412 downwards.
TTGAATAAATTTGATTACTAAGAACCATGTTTAATGAAATACGTTCAGAAGTCACAAAAACTTGAAGCAACAGCAAGCACTTAATTAACATTTTATGTAATAAAGAAGTGTCATTGGGAAAGGGAGCTTATTTTTTTAAAAAACTTTTTAGGTCATTATTGCCTGAGGGAGGTGAGATTGTATCTACTATAAATCTTGGTCCACATATTCAATATACATGCCATGCAACCTTGCTTTATGTTTTTTTAAGTCTTCTTAAGTCCATCTTCAGTCCTCTATTTTGAGAGGACAATATGAAAACAAATGTAAGACATTTCTGGGATACATCTTCCTATCAGGGCTGTCTAAAGCTTTAGTGTTTTGCATAGGATCAAGCATCTGAGATACTTCAAAAAATATGGGTCCTCAATGGTTTCTGCTAACATATCTGTCACCCCTTTATGCATGGTACCTCCCAGTCTAATGACTCTCTCTGCCCTTTATTTGGGGTGTCCTGGATTTTTGTTGAGGATGGGACCACTGTGTCTAGGGTACCAAATCCCTGGAGGCTGCTACTAGGGGGACTCAAGTCACCAATGATTATGGACCCACAGATCTTGGTCCCCTTTTAGAAACAAGAAATGTCATCTTACTCTCTGCCTTCTAAGGGCTCATTCCTTTCTCCATTCTCTCCTTACCTGCTGGGACAGCCAAAATGCTCTCATCCGTAAGCTAATTTAACTTTTTCAGTAGATAGGAATGGCTGTTATCCTCAGGGGGACTCTACTTCCAGCTCTGCAAAAAAGGCTGGGAGCAAGGAAATATAAATGGCCTGGCTACCAGCTTGAAATAGGAGGAAGAAGGAGAAACTCTGAAGATAAATACAAACTATTGTCTAAAAAAGCCCAATAACAACATTCCTGTCACATATATATAACCATGATCTGCAGCTTCACTTAACAGTTTCATTAATGTTACCTCTGAAATAACATAGTAAGTGACAACTTCCACTGACATTCCTTAATAGCTTTGTTGAATGAAATCCCAGCACTTAGGACAGCACCAGAAATCAAGTGCTCAGTAAATCTTTGCCAAATAAACGAATAGGAAACTAGATGGTGGGTGGAGTCAAAGAGCAAATGCCACTTTAGACAGATAGAGCCAGAAATAAGATTTTTGTATGTAAATATGTGTGAGTGTATATTTGAGTCATATTCAAATATAGGAAATCTCTATTAAGCACTTTCTATTTTCCAGACCTTATGCTGAGGGTGTTCATCTTGTTTAACTTAATCCACACAACAATTTGCAAAGCTATTAAGGAATGTCAGTGGAATATAAACACTGAACACAAGGGGTATTTCTCAATTCTCTACCCACCCTCTACTCATTGAAAGGGTTTAGTAGGTTATTTTAAAGGTAGAATGCTCACACATATGAATATATTCTTTCTCTTAATCTAGTTCAGTAGTCCTCAAACTTAAGTGGCATAAAATGCATCACATAAAGATATGCATATCTGAAACCATGTATAATCTACTTTGTAGTCAAATAAAGAGTTTTTAAGGATAATTTTCACTCAACCTAATTTTCACCTTGCTTTCTAATCTAATCTCTTATAATATAATGCCAAATTATACTAACTTTAATTCCATTGTAATTTCAAGTTACCTCTTTCTTCTTGAACTTCAGAATAAAGCTGCACCTGTTATATTTATGCATATACTGCTGTCTTTTTTTCTTTTTTTGAGACAAAGTTTTGCTCTTGTCACCCAGGCTGGAGTACAATGGCACAGTCTTGGCTGACAGCAACCTCTGCCTCACAGATTTAATCGATTCTCCTGCCTCAGCCTCCTGAGTAGCTGGGATTACAGTTATGTGCCACCACACCAGCTAATTTTTTTGTATTTTTTGTAGAGACAGGGTTTCTCCATGTTGGTCAGGCTGGTCTCGAACTCCTGACCTCAGGTGATCCACCCGCCTTGGCCATCCAAAGTGCTGGTGTTACAAGTGTGAGCCACTGTGCTTGGGCCTCTTCACTGCTATCTTTAAAATTCAAGCTTGCTTATGTCCACTCATATAGACTTATAGCAGCAAATTCATCTGTTTTTTGCCTGCTCCTCAATGGCGCAATGACAAGAAAACATAAAGTATTAAAATATAGACACCTTTATCTCTTATTTCATATTCTTGATGCTTCTTGTCTGATTACTATTTTTTGATTATGAGAGCTCTTCTTGGATGTCATAAGTAAAATCAAAATCTTCTACTTATTTTGAAAAAATTTGGATCAGTTTAATTTCAGAGTGTCCTGAGATGGCAAGGTGAGTTGTTAAAAAAAGAATGCTACTATTTATAATCACTTACATACTTGGAACAGGATTTTATTTTTGAACTATTCTAACAAAAATATCCACAGGAATAAATTGTAGGCTGTATCTTCTTTAAGACTGTAATTGCTACCTACAATCCTCAACGTCAAAATTGTTCCTTCCTTAAGTCTATCATGTTCATCAAACCTCATTGTTCCTCACTGAATTTTTTAGTAAGCAATTACCAACAATTTTAAATTGATGGAAACAAATGTGCAATTTATTTGTTTTAAGCAGAGGAGTTTGTATCATAATTGTTCTCTCTTTTTTAAAGTTCCACTACTAAAAACAGATTGAAAATCACTGCTGTAGCCAGGAATTGGTGAATTTTTGCAAAAAAAGCCAAATATTAAATATTTTAGGTATTGCAGGCCAAATGACAAAATTGAGGATATTACATACAACGAGATACCATTTCATGCCAGTCAGAATGATGATCATTAAAGTCAGGAAACAACAGACACTGGAGAGGATGTAGAGAAATAGGAATATTTTTACACTGTTGGTGGGAGTATAAATTAGTTCAACCATTGTGGAAGACAGTGTGGCAATTCCTCAAGGATCTAGAACTAGAAATAACATTTGACCCAGCAATCCCATTACTGGGTATAACCAAAGGATTATAAATCATTCTACTATAAAGACACATGCACGTGTATGTTTACTGTAGCACTGTTCATAACAGCAAAGACTTGATACCAACCCAAATGTCCATCAGTGATAGACTGGATAAAGAAAATATGGCACATATACACCATGAAATACTATGCAGCCATAAAAAAGAACGAATTTATGTCCTTTGCAGGGATATGGATGAAGCTAGAAGCCATCATTCTCAGCAAACTAACACAGGAACGAAAAACCAAATACCACGTGTTCTCACTCGTAAGTGGGAGTTGAACAATGAGAACACATGGACACAGGGAGGGAAACATCACACACTGGGGCGTGTCAGGGGGTGTGAGGCTAGGGGAGGGATAGCATTAGGAGAAATACCTAATGTAGATGACAGGTTGATGGATGCGGCAAACCACCATGGCACGTGTATACCTATGTAACAAACCTGAACGTTCTGTACATGTATCACAGAACCTAAAGTGTAATTAAACACACACACACACACACACACACACACACACACACACACACACACATTTCAAAGCTTCAAAAATGCAAATTCACACACAGCCAGTTATTCTCATGTCATCTCACCGTTAATATTCCATTAGGGACAGGAAATTTTAACTCTTGATTATTCTTCCTAGGTATTTTTTTTTGGTAGTTCTAGCAGAAAAAAATAGACAAATTAAGGATTTTCTTTAGATTAGAAATCTCAAATATTTTGTTCTTAAGGGATCTCAAGCATTTATTGCATGAGAAATTTAAAATGAGAAAAAAATTTATTATTTCATATAAAATAACAAACCTAATACATGTTAACATGACTAAATAAGATAGTTTGTGACAATAATTATATTTTCAACACCCCTCCCCAAAAATTGTGAAGAGTGGCAGAAAAGAAATCTGCTCTCCTAGTGCTAATATTCCATTGAAAGTCATAAATCCTGACTTTTAAAGCTTATTGAAATATTTATGTCATTATTAGTTCAGTACAGACTTAAAAGTCCACTGTTGTATGCAGCATCTTAAGATGAATTATAAACTATTCCTGCCTCATTCACTCAAGATACAGAATGTTAGATAGAATATCCTACTTGCTAAGCCTAATCTATATCTTCTTGACAATGGGTTGAGAGATGTGGTATCTAACCTCTCCTACATCCTAGTAAGGTATTTTAAAATTTTAGTGAGAGTAACCACTATGGAAAAGGAAAGACCACTAATCTCTTATTTTTAACTATATATATGCATACATACATACATGTATATCATATTTATGTGTATCAATAAACAATTTATTCATATGTTAATATCTAAGAATTCAGTGCAATAAATCCTGTAAACATTCTGAAATCCAATTGTCTCTGCCATTTAAAGTATTTTTAGGCTTAATAGTCAGAACTAGTATTTATTTTTTAATTTAAAAAATGTTTTAGCTTATCCCATCTTTTAGTTTTAGTTCACATGTAATAATTGTATATATTTATGGGATACAGTGATGTTTTAACACATGTGTATAATGATCAAATCACAGTATTAGCATATGATATCCAACATCTAAAACAGTTAACCTTTGTGCTGTAAACATTCAAAAATCTTGTCTTCTAGCTTTTTGAAAATATACAAAATTGATAATGAACCATATTCACTCTATGATGCTTCAGAAGAACAAAACTCATTCTTCCTATCTAGCTGTAATTTTGTATCCTTTCTCCAAGCTCTCCTCCTCTTACTCCTTACCCTTCCCAGCTTTGAATACTGACAACTCTACTCTCTACTGGAACTGGATATATTAAGTAAAATAAAATAAAATAAAGTATGTTATTAGGATTAATTTCACATGTCCTTACTTTGTAAAATGTGGCCACTAAAAATTTTAAATTACATATGTGGATAATATTAGATCTCTACTGAACAGCACAGATCTATGGGACAGGAAAGGAAACCAAGTAATGAACAGTGATTGGCAATTAAAGCAATAGAAAGAAGGTGGCACATACATTTTAAGTTTTCTGAGATAGGAAATATTGAATTGGAGATTATTCATATTTTAGGAAAGTATTGAAAGGAGACAATTAAAAATCAAATCTTTTTTAGCATAAATTCAGATTAGTGATTAGGAACTTGAGATTTTGCAGCCCACTACTTAATTGTAGACTATTACTACTTACAAAAAAAATCTCACATACAAATAGTCCCCCGTTTTTTGTGTGTGAAAGCTTGATCGGGTATTCTGCTTATGTCTCAGAGACTGTTATGGGGCCAAGAGGGGCTGGAAGAAGTGGATGCTTTAATTTCAATTAATTGCTTTTTGACCCTTCCATGAGTGACAGGAGGAGTCTCATTCTTCCCTTCTCAATTAATCTTCCCACCGATTGTTTAGATAAGTGGACCATCTCTTGGTTAGGTAAATCTATAGGAAATAAATGATGAATATGTGCTGACCTTAAACAAATTAAGCATTAAAAAAAAACTGTTTATATAGAGAATTCCAAATTTATTGAAAGATAATTACCTATCCTAATAGTAGGGAATACCTGGTCAAGCACACCTATTCACATCTACATCCACTTAGCACCTCCCTCCATCCATATATTTAAATCTCAGATATCTTAACAGTTCATCTATAAACATTTCAGTATGTTTTTCTGAAAATAAGCACTCTTTCGATAAAAAAACAAAGCTACAATAGTATTATACCTAAAAAAGGAATTAATGATTAATAAACCCTTGATAGCTATCATCAAATATCCAATCAGCATAAAAAAATTTACTACAACATTTTCATGATGATTAAATGTAAATTAATACTAGGCCCTGTAACTTACATAGTTTTATGATATGCTGTAAATAATTACCTTTCCATATTTCAGTATATGAATTTTGACCATCTCCTCATGTGCTGATTTCTGAGAAAATAAAAAATAGAATCAAAATGTTATATTATTATGTCGCTATTGTTTTAATACTCCTTGGCAATATAAAAAATATTTTGTAACACTATTTATCCCTTAGGAACCAACTGAATTACCATTATGATTATTAACCACTAGATGCCACAGTTGCTTCACACAAATGAAACTAACTCAGCCTTGATCTGTCAAGAAAAAATGATAACATTCAAAATAGCTTAGTAAAATCCTGATTCAAAGCATCAGTACAAGCCTAATCTTCACTATACCTTGTAACAGAAGAATAAACTAAACATTCATGTTAATACTGACCTTTAACTTTCATAAATGATCAAATGATGATTCCACCCTTTAAAGTCTTTATGCCTTTTTTGTGATTTTAAAGTTATTGGTAAACTTTTAAAATTAGTTTTAATATCTAAATGTAGTCCCATCAGATCAGGCTGTTCAAAGGCTCTCTGTTAAGTATAGCAGACTTCGTCTTGGGGTGGTTGACATTAAAATCTTTCCAAAGCCCCAGGAACACAACATCTATAAGAAGAAATCTGTCTTCGCTGTGAATCCAGATGATACTTTATGTTCCAGTAGCTACAGCTCAAAGAAGGTGGCAAATAATTCATATGTTGCTGTAGTCTAATATGGACATGTTTGAAATTGTTAAAGGATTTAGGAAAGACAAGATCAATTTTGTAATTTTCTTTGTAAACTATTATAATTTTAGGAGGATTTTATTATTGCTTTTTTTCTCAAAATCCACTACTGAGGTGCTTTGGAGAGATTTTATGAGATGTTTCACAAGTATACTTATTGGCACATTCTTGCTTAGATGAGAACAGCAATTATATGAGACAATTTTTCCCAGTTATTATTATAGAATTACCTATATTTATATATTCTTTCTTCTAATATAGTATATAGATTTTGCTATATTTTAGTATGCAATTATGTTTATTCTTCTTCAGTGATAGTTCCATGCAAATTTGCTTCTCAACAGCCCTCATATCCAATTGAAATTTATTTTCTTAAATTCTTCCTATAACTTATTACTTAATGTTTTGAAAATAAAAAAGTAAGTTTTTGATAGAGATTCCTCAGAAAATTGTCTCCTCTAAAACTCATCTATCTTCAGAATTAAAGTAGCATGAGAAAATTACTTCACTGACTCTGGGAAATTCCCACAAATAACCACAAGAATCTCGATACATATAACATTAAATTGATTTAAAAATCTTTTCCCAAAGCTTCTAGTTATTACAAATAAGGAAAGGGGCAGACCCTGTGTGGGAAGAAAAAAATGAAAAGAGGCTTGTTTTCTCCTTCTAAAGTGATGGGGTCACTTCAATAAAGATTTAAATGTTTTCTCTAATTCTACCCTTGTCCCACTCTAGTTTATTTTTTCCCCAAAGGAGCTAGAATGATCCTTGTAAACAATAAATAAAAACCAGATTACTACTCTATATGACAACTTGTCACTCAGAATGAAAGCCAGTCTTTATGAATGTCTGCAAGGATCTAAATATGCACTGTCCAATATGGTAGCCCCTAGCTACTTGTGTCTGTTGAACATGGGAAATGTGGCTAGTTTCAATTCAGATGTGCTGTAAGTGGAAAACACATAATGGTTTTAAAAAATTAGTGTCAATAAAAAGAATGTAAAATATCTCACGATATTTTGGATATATTAAGTTGAATAAAAAGTATCATTAAAATTAATTTAACCTGATTTTAAATGAGACTTCTAGAAAAAAATTAAATTATATATCTTACATTTCTGGCTCATAATTCTATTCAGCACTGACTTAAATTATCCACAAGTCATCAGCTCCTTCCCATTTCCAATCTACTTTGGCCTCTGCTGCTTCTCAATATACCATGTCTGTGTCAAAGACTTGTTTTAGGTACTCCTTCTTGAAAATTATTCTTTCAGATATCTTCTGGATTAGTCTCCCTCACTTTTTCCTGTTCTCTGTTAAAATTATCAGAAAGAACTTTCCTGACAATCAGCTTTAACTGGCCTCACCCAAAACATAATACACCCACTATCCTTCTCCATTTTTTTAAAAAAATAAACACTCCCACCCACATATTACCTCTATTCATTTCTTTATATGAATAATGTAAAAATGCTTCATATACACACATGCAAATGTGCATGCATGTGTATATAATCTCTTAGAATACAAGTCCCATGAAGTCAGGACTTTGTTTTGTCGACTTCTGTTTCTCAGTAATTTTGTCTGCCTTATAGTAGATACTAAATAAGTATCTGTTAAATAAATGAAAGGTGAAATGTAATAAAAATGAGATGATAGATACCATGAGAGAAAGGTTTTATCATGAGGACAGGGATTAGAAAATGAGGAGAACTAACATTTCCCAAGTGTCTACAATGAACCAAACATTATGCTAAGCACTTCACATAGTATATTAATAAAGTCTCACAGAATGAATTTACAGATGATAAATCCAAAACTTAGAGAATTTTAATAACTTGCCCAAGGTCACTTGCCTCGTATGTAACTTCACTTCAATGACTTTCATTTTATTTGAATGTTTTCTAGTGCCTTCCTTGATTCCCAGACTAAATTAGACGCTCTTATAAATATTCTCAGAGTACTCCGTATTTCTGTTCATATCATTTATCACCATTGTAATTCATTTTATAGTGTGATGTTTAATGTCTGTCTTCTTCAATGGACTATAAGCTTCATCATGGGAAGTACTGAATATTTTGTTGACATCGCCTTGTCTAATATTTAATCTCTAATATACACTTGTTGAATAAGTAAATGAAGTTAACTTTCTTCCCAAATGTTCCAAACAGTTGATTAATGGGTTATTAATGCTCAATGAGAATTAATGATTTTGTAGATCAACTATATGAATGGAATCAATTGGCATAAAGCTCAGCTGAATACTGCAGGGGAAAGGATGCTGGTGTGTAGGTAGACTTATTTGTTCTTCACTGTTGACCCTATGCAATAGGAAATCCTCTGGAAATGTGCTGCTTTACAAGGTAGCCCCTAGCCACATGGGGCTATTTAAATAGAAAGTAATTAAAATTAAACAAAATAAAAATTCATTTCATTAATCACATCACTAGTCACCTTTCAATGCTCCATAATTATGTGGCTACTAACTGTCTTATCAGCACAAATAAAAAAAATTCCATTATAAAGAAAGTTCTATTGAGTAGCACTGTTCTAGAAACTTTAAAATACCTTTGGGAAGATATATTTTTAGATCTGAAGGAGGCTGTTTGACTAGCTTTGTATTCTAACTAAAATTTAACTTTGAGAGAGTTCAGTAATCTGTATTCCCAAGTGTCTCTGGGCAAAACCTAGACATGGAAAACGAGCTTCATTGTCCAGCAGATGAAACATTTAGTCAGACGTGCTCATGCACAGCCAGTGACCTGTGTGGAAAGAACCATTCCTCCAAGGGCTCCAGGCAGGCCTAGTGTTCCAGGGACGCTGCCAGCACCTCGCTGGATCGAGCCATTTTGTCTAATGCCATTCAATACCATCCCTTTGCGTTTGATGTCTAAAACAGAAGACTGAAATTTGAAGAGAAGGAAGAGCTTGGGATGCCAAATGCACCCCAGAGTATAGTTTTACGCACAACCTTTAGAGAGAAATTTGTCAATGTTCCCTTCTTCAAAATGTCATACACTTTCAGGTAATTTCTTTCTAACGTAACTAAGTCACGATTACTTTGGCCAATTCAACTTGACTTTTTTGAGATTCTGTTGCTGGAGATTTTTCCTCCCTCATTGGAGAGGTAAAAATTTTCCTGTCTTTGCCTTAGAAAATAAAACTGTTCATAGGCAAGAATAAAAATCATATCTTCTATTTTATTTTTTGACTAAGTTCACTTATTTTGTGGGGGTAAGAATTTCCTTCGTTTGGATCTTCAGGGTATTGAGCTTGTGAATAATGTGTGCCCATTTCTCCACTATTTCCCAGTCCCACTGAGCCAATCTTCTACCAAGACTGAAAATAGGCCATGGTTCTCATTTCTAGAACAGATATCATCAGGAGAGCTGAGGGGGAGACCATCGGGCAGCCCCACATTTTCCAACTCAACAGGTGGAGGACATGGGATTTGTACGTGCTTTGGGGACTGAACCCCCACTCATCATCATCTCCCTCGGCCTTTCAGGATAGGTATTTCCAACCCCTCAGAGATTTTCTTAGAAGATACACCAAGCGACAATGGTGCTTCTGTGAAGGGCTGACAAGGGGGGTGGAGGATGCAGGTAGGAGGGAATTTAGGCTGGGAGGAGACGTGCTGGGATGGGACGTTTGGTTTCCTGAGCAGTGACCAGGACGAGGAGTAGAGGGAGAAGGCGCGGAGTGGCAGCGGTAAGAACAACGTGAAAAGGGCCGAAAATGCGAAGAGTGGCGCCCTGGCGGACCCGGGGCGGGGCAGAGTGGGAAGGGTCACGCCAGGACGTACAGGGCTGTGGGCCGGGGGAGGCGAGACCCGAGGGGCAGGAACGCACTTGGTGGGGGCTCCGGGACCCGAGCTCTGCCGATGAGGTCAGCTCCGCCGAGGCGCCGGGAGGAGGCCAGTGGAGCCCCCAGACGCGAGCGTCCGGAGGCCGGCGGAGGGGCGGGACGCGACGGGAAACGGGACGAAGAGCCAGAGCCGGCGGAGGAGGGACGAGGGGGCGTCGGCGCTGCAAGCCGGAGGCTGCCCGACAGGGATCGTTTCCTTCCGGAGAGGAGGCCGGCTCTGGACTGAGGCGCGAACGGGGGGCGTCCGAGGGCGGGTGACGGGGAAACACCGCGGCCCGCGCTTCCCTCCGGCCGGCAGCGCTGCCTCCTGCGGCTCCTCCCCCCGGCCAGCACGGACCCGGGCGGCGGGGGGAGCTGGAGGCGGGAGCGAGGGCGGGGGCTCGGGAAGGAGGGACGAGGGAGGGACCAGGCGCGCCAGTGACAGGGTGGCAGGAGCGGACGCGTTGCCGCCGCCGCCGCTGCTCCTCCTCCTCCTGCAGCTCCTCTGGCTGCTGCCGCCGCCGCCGGGAGAAGTTTCACTCCCGACCCTCGCTCGGAGCCCCGGCCCACAGTGGAGTGGGAGCCCGGCCGGCAGCTGCAGCCCGCGGCAGTCGAGGCGTCCCGGGCGCTCCGACCTCCAGCTGCCGTCGGCGCCTAGGCGAGGGGCTGCGGCCGGGGCTGGGGGCGCAAAGGCGGAGGAGGGGCGGGTGTGAGCCAGGGGACTCGGGTGCGGCGCCGCGGCCGCCCAGAGAGCGTCCCCGCCCGGGGCAGCCGCGATGGCCGTGCGCTCCCGCCGCCCGTGGATGAGCGTGGCGTTAGGGCTGGTGCTGGGCTTCACCGCCGCCTCCTGGCTCATCGCCCCCAGGGTGGCGGAGCTGAGCGAGAGGAAGAGACGCGGCTCCAGCCTCTGCTCCTACTACGGTCGCTCCGCAGCTGGCCCTGGCGCCGGCGCTCAGCAGCGGCTCCCCCAGCCCCAGTCCCAGTCGCGGCAGGAGCAGCCGCCGCCCCCCGCTCGCCAGGAGCTCCAGGGGCCACCGCTGCCCGAGGCAGCGCCCGGGATCACCAATTTTCGAAGCAGCCCCTGGCAGCAGCCACCTCCGCTGCAGCAGCAGCGGCGGCGAGGACGCGAGCCTGAGGGCGCGACGGGGCTTCCCGGTGCTCCAGCGGCCGAGCGGGATCCTGAGGAGGAGGACGGGGGCGCGGCTGGACAGCGGAGAGGCGGCCGGCCGGGGAGTAGCCACAACGGCAGCGGGGACGGGGGCGCTGCAGCCCCGAGCGCCAGACCCCGGGACTTCCTGTACGTGGGGGTGATGACCGCGCAGAAGTACCTGGGCAGCCGTGCGCTGGCCGCGCAGCGGACCTGGGCGCGTTTCATCCCTGGCCGCGTGGAGTTCTTTTCCAGCCAGCAGCCCCCCAACGCCGGCCAGCCCCCGCCACCCCTGCCTGTCATCGCGCTGCCGGGGGTGGACGACTCCTATCCGCCCCAGAAAAAGTCCTTCATGATGATCAAGTACATGCACGATCACTACCTGGACAAGTATGAGTGGTTCATGCGCGCCGACGACGATGTCTACATAAAAGGTGACCTCCCTGCGCCGGCTATGAAGCCTGCCCGCCTCCCCGACTCCTTTTCGTGTAACCGCCCTAGTCCCTGCCCAGCCCCTCCGCTTCTTCTCTGCCAGCACGTGCTCCGGGCTCCCACAGGCCCTGGCCCGCCCTCCCCACCCCTTGCATCCGCCCATCATTCCTAGCCAGCGCCTCCTCTTCTGCAGTCTGGACCCTCCTCACACCTGCCTGGCTTTAGTCGCCTTCCCCACTTGCTGTTTTCGGTACCGCCTCACGCATAACCCTTAGTCTTTACCATGTGGGAGAGGTGAGAAGAGGGACCTTAGAGCTAAACCAAAGGCCATTCCCCTTCTGCCCTCCTCTGAAAGCCCCCGCTTGTGGTAGTTTCCCCCATCGGTCCAGAGGGGCGTGGTCTTTGGTGCAGGAAGGGAAGATCGAGGATGCTGGCTAGAACCAGTCTGAAGATCCAGTGTTTTTGCTTTGAATTTTGCTCTTTTGTTTAAACTGGATCTAGCGCACTTTTGGAACTATTCAGACTGAGGAATCGTCTTCGCTATTCCGGACCCTCCCCTATGCGTCCCCTTCCCTTTGGCACAACTCTCCATACACTGGGAGTCCTTGGCATCCCCACCGCCCCAGCGCGCTGCTCAGTCTAGCCACTACAGTGCAGCACCAAGCCGTCCCCCATCCCCCTGCCACACCTCATTAAAACTCGAAGAGGATGGGCATATTGTAAGGGATTGATGGTGGAGAAGAAGAGGAAAGCACGCGCCAATAAGCCAGACCCTGGGGAGAGCCGGCTGTACTAGCACACACTAGTATTGGATTCTTTCCAGTGCATTTTGGTGGCCGCGGTGATAAGCAGAGGCTGAAAGTCCTTCCCAGAATCACAGGCAGCCACAACAAGAAAAAACTTTTTTGTCAGTTTAAAAGAGGTGCGGTCTTTTTCCCAGAGTGTGGGCGGCTCTGGACAGAGAATTTCTAAACTCAGCGGATCAAAGTTCCCTAGGTCAGAGAAGTGAATCTTTCCAGTCCAGCCAGTTGCTGAGATGGGGAGGAGCTAAGGGAAGTGCAGGGTTGTACTGAATGAGTTTTCTCTGTGCTTTCCACATTTCCTAGATTCTTGGTCAAAGGAGGGCAGCCCTTCCTTATTTTCTGCCTCTCTACTTGTAGCCTCATTGCTTTCTCCTGGTTCAGATAGTACTTTTCACATAATGCAAGAAAAACAAAGAAAAAGCCAAACAATAAACCCTAACTGTCACATTTTTGGCACAAGGAATTAGTCTAATTATAATAACTAAAGATCTCTTGGGTTTGGATTGGCAGGAGGGAAGTCACTCTAGAGCTTGTTGGAATAGAAAATATTGGTAATTGGATACAAAAATAAAGAATGGTTTCATTACATTTTTAACAGTGATAGGATTGACTCAAAGAAGAAATCTTCCTCTACTTCAAGTACCTTGTCTTGGGTGTCTCAAAATCACAAAAGTTTCTTGGCAGAAGTTTGCCACACTTTGAAGAAAATTTATAAAATGCATTAACAGCACCTACTTCTGTCATTTGTTTAAATACTTTGAAAAGGTGTCCTTCAGAACATTGAAATGCCATATTTTTTCAATTTCTATTTAGCATGAAATGTGTTTTGTATTAAGAACTCAATAATAGCTGAAACTCATTGAGATCAAGGGGGCAAGGCATGGGATCAAGATAATGACTGCAGATGCTGTGCTCATCAAAAATGCTAGTAAAGATGCTGACTGGGAGTACGAAGAAGGTGACTCTGCTTACTCCAGTGTAGCACTTGGTAGAATACCAAGTGCTTCTGAACTGTTTTAGCTGAAAATTTTTATTTTTAAACTTTTTACCCGATGAACTCACATACTACAAGTGAAACCAATTACAGTAATTTTTGACAAACACATATTTATTTTTTCCTAAAAGGTGGCTTCCCAAATTACATTTCAAAACAAGTTTCATTCAAACACCCTCCAAAACTTTATGGGTTGTATATAACTAAGGTTTAGTTCATGACAAAACACTGAACTAAACCAATTATGAGTAAAAAGCAATTATTAGTTATCAACAGTCAGCCAAAACAATGCTAAATATCAGTATTTAATATTACTGGGAAATTTTTGTTACTTCAAATGTACTAAGAAACTATCTTTGCTTTCCTCGTAAATTTTTACAGAAAAGTGATTATTGTCAGAGCTGTAAAGGTTTTTCAGTGACCTTAACCAGAAGCTGATAGAATTTTAATATGTTTTAATTAATAACTGTGAATTAGTCTTAAAAAGAATATTGGGAGAGGTTTCTTTCTTCTTTTCAATTGCATAAGACTGTGGAGTTTAAGCACAATTTTGAAAGTTCTGTCCTTTAACTTGTACATTATAAATGATTATGAAATAAGGAAACATAGTAATTGTCACCTTTCTCTTTGTAGGTGATAAATTAGAAGAGTTTCTTAGATCACTGAACAGCAGTAAACCTCTCTACCTGGGACAGACTGGCCTGGGGAATATTGACGAGCTTGGAAAGCTGGGACTGGAGCCTGGGGAGAACTTCTGTATGGGAGGACCTGGCATGATCTTTAGCCGAGAAGTTCTCAGGAGGATGGTGCCACATATTGGTGAATGCCTTCGTGAAATGTACACAACTCACGAGGATGTGGAAGTAGGAAGATGCGTTCGCCGTTTTGGTGGGACTCAATGTGTCTGGTCCTATGAGGTAAGACTTGAGCTGTGATGAAAATGTTCACATAGTACAAGTACATGCCATTTTATAATCTAGGACAGCTATTCTGCTTATTCTCTCTGTATCTTTGTATTTACTTGAAAATGATAGTAGCAGCCCTTTAGGGATACAGGAGTGATTGTGGGAGATAACTTCCTCATTAGGTGTCAGGCCTGTCTGAGACTTTGTTATTAGCATGCCCCTTAACTTTAAGCAGTGGCCTACAGTTATGGCCACATCTCTGGAAGATGCTATATCCTCCTGTATTTGATTTATTGATGCTTATATACATATGAATCTATTTCTCTTCTCTAACAAGAGGTTTAATTTTACTCCTCTCATCACCTGTAGCCTTTAGCATTTGGTACTGTGCATTTTTATTTTATTTTTGGTTAGGTATGTAATGACATCTCTGTTTTTAAATGGTTAAAATCTTTAGTTTCTTTGAGTATTTTCCATTGGAAATTTGCATATTTTTTAAAGTATTAGAAAAGTAAACTAATAGTGTATTACTTATGGTAGATATATTCACAAAATTCTAATCACTGTATTTCCTTAGGCATCTAAAAGGAATGACTTATCTGGAAAAAAGCAGAAGTTTTAATGGTGTTCAATAGCTGCTTAGTATTTTTGACAGGTTCCCTAATATTTGTTTTTCTATTCTTATGCTATTTTCTGAGGAGGAGCCATTATTTAAATAATCTTAGGTATTTATTTATTGCTGTGATTAGTTTTATGAACTACTTTGAGATTTTTTTCTTCAGAAATTGGTTTTGAAATGTAATATCATTTTTTAAAAATAGATTTCCTAAAATATAATTTTAGTAAAAATTTAACATTAAAATAATGTACTGTTTTTAGATAGTCTGGTTTTCAAGTAGTTGGAATTTAGTATTATTTTACATACACAGTGCACAGCTTTGTAAATTATATCTTAACTCCTTTGCTTATGTTTTCAAATTTTTCATGTCACATAGTGTAGAAGAAACATTTTATGAAAATATGTTCCCTGTGAAGTCACTATATACACAGTTCCACTTTTTTTTTTCTTGTATTGCAAGTGTAGTCCCACTTTAGTTAATTTTGCTTTCTTTTATACTTTGTGGTATTTATACTTTGGGGACATATTTTATGTATTACAGAAAGTAAAAATTACTGATAACTAGTCAATTGAAATAGGCACTATGAAATTTAAAATGATTATGTTGCTAATTCCTTTTAAATTGTAAAAACTATCCTACAACTACCCTTAGGATAAAAATTTACGTAAAAACATTATAGTTTAAAGACAAGTAATCTAGAGTAAACTCAATAAAAATAATTCTTACTTTGGAACAAAGTAAAAGACAAAAATATTCAATACAAAGAACATATCCAGTTGATTTCATTTACATGCTGGTATTATTTTGCAGTTATTTACTTTGTATGGATAAGTAAAAAAAAATCTCATCTGTAGTTAACAATGTAGATGGGAAATTATTGTGTTTTATATGATACTTTATTGCCTTAACATAAGATATAAAATTTTAACAAAGATAGTGTTTAAATGTTTTTCTTTCAAGTTCTCATTGATTCTGCTATGAAGGCCGACTCTTTACCTAACATTCCATCCATTCACGTCCAAGAGAGTAAGATATGCACAAAAATTGGGAGCTCAAAAACTGATTTAATATTTATAGGCCTTCGTTCTGGTTAAAGTGAACAGAAGTTATTATAGATGTGTACCCTCTCTGTTAGAATAAGTGGAAACTTAAATCCTTTTATTAACTGATGTAAGAGGCAAACAAAAGAGACTCCAAGTCTTACAGGCTGTAAACTGGTGAATATAACATTTTCAGTATCTTTTCACAATACATTTGAATTTAGACTGGCACTTGACCATCACTGACTTAGGAATCTGTATAAAACTAAATTAACTAATCATTTCAACATGATTTCCAAGCATTAGAAAATATTTTCTAGATAAGTATTGTTGACTTTATGTTTTGCTAAGCTATAACATAGAATTTACTTTGTTTTGGAATTTCAGTCTTTAAAGGAACTGTTTAAATGGTATTTATTTAAAGGAGGCATTGATTTGATTCTAATACAAAGTCTCAAAAGTCTTATGTAAAGATAGGATTGTAAATTTTATTACCAAAATATATGTGAAAAAAAGCATTGTTAGTAAAACTAGTAAAGATAGATATACAAAGAAATGATATCTAAATTTTAATACTAGAATGTGTTCTGTGTTTCATAAGGCACCTAATTAGGTAACTTTGGTGCAGCTAAACTGGGTATAACATTCACAGATCCCATACTTCACTCTCTAATTTGGATTTTATGTTAGTGGAAATGGTGTCCATGTATGATACTGTTCATATTATAAAGAAAGACTGGTCTCTTCTGCTCTCGGTCAGCATCCTCAGCAAAGATGAAATTTCAGATCTGGTCATTAAAAAAGTTATGAAATTTTTCAGTACTTTTTTTCCCATAGTTCTTTTAAAAGAACTATCTGCGACAGAATTTTCTTAAAATTTTAAATTTCCTTTATCTATACCTTTCACAGATTTCAGGTTTTTTTTTTTGTTGTTGTTGTTGTTGTTGTTTTTTGGTTTATCCTCCTAACAAAAGTTGTTTCAGAGTTGAGAGTCCTATTAAGGCAGCATGTTTATGGTTTTTGAGTTTGAATAGATGAAATGTTCATGATAGAATGTCATCTTTTAAAAATGGTGAACATGCTTGCAGATCTTATAAAAAGATAATTGAAATAATTATTAAATAAAATATATAATTGTGTAGTTTTCCTTAAATATAAATTGTTTTGTAAAATCTAGGCATTAATCTTCTAGTATTCTTCTTAACTGCTGAGTAGAAATTACTTTCTCTAAAAATATATGGTAAAAGAGAAAGGGAGAGCGATGATGAGGAATTTGAACTAGGGTTTGAGCCATCATTCTAACACTTACCAGCTTAATTGTCTTTTGAAAGTTACTTCTTTAAGCCTTGTGTAATTCAACTGAAAGTGGAGATTGTAAGAGTGTTTATTTCATACATTTTAGGAAAGATTAGGTGAAATGATCCAATGTAAAGCCCTGAATGTAGTGTCTTTTCAATATATGTTAGTTTTTATTGTTCTAATGTTATAGATATTACATGCTGTATTATAAATACGGATTCATATATTTCACTTAATAATTATTAGTAATGGATGTGTGATTCATTTATATCCAAAGGGTTGAAATAAAAAATATATTCTCATAGAGTTAAGCTTTTCTTTTTGTCAAAGAGTAAGAAACCAATATATTATAGTATTTCAGAAATATGAGGAATTCAGTATTAGTAAAACTTACTATGAAATATGGACATCTGTTTTAAAAATACATTACAAATATTTGTTTCAGTCTTTGCACCTAATATGTATAAGATATATGTATATTTGTGTATATATATGTAACTGAATTTGAGGATGTATGGAAAATATTACTTAACAAGTTATTATTTAATATATAAAGAATCCCAAACAGATCTACATAAGGAAAAAAATTACTGTATAGATTTCTAAATTAATTGCCAGAACAATGGCCCCCTTTTTTGATTTTCTCTGACATCATCAGTAGGGAAAGAAATGAATAGTATCTCATTCCGCAGTCAACTCATGAACACCCAGGGGGTTGTCTCTCAAGGCAGTGGGAACCTCCTTCTGGTGTACCTCAGCTCTTTGAGGTAATGATCTGCAGCTTCAGGCCTTTCTCACAATAAGGCCCAGGTGGTCTGGGGAAATATGTCTTGCTTGTTGGTCTCTTGCTCTTTTTCTTTGCCTTCTCTGCTCACTTTTTCTGTTTCCTTCTGCTTGAGTGTTAGAAAAAATAAATTTCAAATGTATTTTGATATGTACTGCTTTTCATCAGGTTCCTAGTAAATTAATGTGTTCATAAAGGATCCAACCCAGATACCTTAAAAGATCACAGGATGTGCACCCAGACCACAGTAGATCACAGTTAGGGCTCAATATGGCCTGACCTGCTCAGAATAAAGAGGCCTTTGGTTGAGTTTGAGCCTTACACAGACTGGTTCTTTGTGTGCCTGTGATCATTGGAGAGTCTGAATTGAGATTCTCCCTTTCCCACCTGGGATTGAGGCATCTTGTTTTAAAACCATATGGCAGATGTTAATAATCAACAGACTTCATGGGTTATACCTCAAACTTTATAAGCAAAGATTACTAACTGAATGAAGCATGCATGCTCATGAAAAAGTCATTCTATTCTATTCACTCTGCAAGTGTTAGAATTTATTGGCCTCTCCTGTTGGCAAAGATTACACTTTTGGTTGAGCTGTATCTTGGCTACTGCTTTTCTAGAGCTGCAATCTGGCAGTTTGGGAGGCTGCATATGGCTCCTAAACATTGTTTGGCACATAGAATATTTTAAGGTTTCTCGTTTTTGTTTTTTTGACACCTTTAGCAGAGGACAATCTACAGTTTTTTTCATGTCCTCTTATTGTTTATAAGACTCTTCTTGCATGTTTATTCTCCCTTATGTGGGCATAAAAGTTTTGATCTTTTGAACTAAATAATCCACATCTTGCAAGTTTCATGATAATATTCTATAGAAAATGAAGTGATTTTCCAGTGAGACTGAGAGGTATATTTTAAATACTTTAATTTATGGAAGAATTAATATGTTACAAATTTGGCCAATTTAAAATGCATATTATATAACATAGTTACACTTTATTATAGACATGTTTTTAGTAAATAACAAAAATGTTCTCACTGTTAAAAATTATTTATACATTCATGTTTATTTCGTGTATTAGCAGAACTGGAAGTTTTGTTTTCTGATTTTGTTTTTAACAAGATCACTTATATTCAAACCATAAGATAATTTTAATTCTGATGATTGTTCTTCTTTCTTTGAGTGAGTTTTGCATTTCTTATAAGAATGAGTTTAAGAACAGTTTGTATTTATCATTTTAATGTTTGCAGTAAAATAGAGCCAAATAAGATATATATTTCATTCAATTAAATGTTATTTCAAAGACAACAGTGTTCTATGTTGGTAAAAATATTTCTTTTGAGTTTTAAAAATTATTTCATAAGACTTACTAGATTTTTATGATTAGACTTCTTAAAGAGTTAATTTCACACTAGAATGTTTTATGTTCAGTCTTAGTTCCTTAAAGTCTGTAAACATCCTAGGAAATTACATTATTTCACAAAAGGATATGTTCTAAAAGTGTTTTCCTGAGCTTGTAAGTAATACCAGAAAGGTGTATCATAAAAAAACTGAACTATCTGTAAGTTCTTAATAACATATTTTTAAGGTTAAAAGATCTGTGTCAATCTTACAGGACTGCTGCACATCCTCTTAGCTGCCTATTCCGTATAAATTTCCCTCCTTTTTTTTTTTTTTTTTTTTTTTCCTTTAGATGGAGTTTCACTCTTGTTGCCCAGGCTAGAGTGCAGTGGCACAATCTCTGCTCACCACGACCTCCACCTCCTGGGTTCAAGCGATTCTCCTGCCTTAGCCTCTAGAGTAGCTGGGATTACAGGCTACTCTAGATTACAGGCTACTCTGGGATTACAGGCTACATAGTGTCCCACTATGCCTGACTAATTTTATATTTTCTTAGTAGAGACAGGGTTTCTCCATGTTGGTCAGGCAGGTCTCAAACTTCTGACCTCAGGTGATCCGCCTGCCTCAGCCTCCCAAAGTGCTGGAATTATAGGTGTGAGCCACCACTCCCGGCCAAATTTCCCTTTTTTCTAATGTTGATTTTGTTCTATCATGAACATGTTTATGCCTCCAAAGTATATTCGTATATATGGAAAAGTATAAAACTGGGATTTTGATCTAAAATTCAGTCTTTAAAAATCTTTTCTTGGTCTGATTCAGTCACAATTTAGTTTTTAACTTTACTAAAAGCAGTAAGCTTCTCACACCGACTCTTCCCACTCTCATCCCACTTGTCAAATGAAATCATCATGCATTGAATTTGTAAAACTTCTTTTCTTCCACACTGTTTTCTTCATTATACAAAATAAAATTGCATTCTGAGTTGAAGGAGAAGCATGATATGGTAAGCATTGTAGGCTTAGTTAGTTCGTTTTCATCGCTAACTGATGTCTTATCACTTCAATTGTGATAATTTATGCTTTCCAAGATAATTTCCAACAATTATGAAAGATGTTAAGTTTGGAAGATGCCTACAGACAATTTGAAATAAGCCCTATGATAACAAAAATACTCATATTAATTTAAAAACTTTGAATATTCTTTCTCTTTAATTGATCACAAATATTCTAATTTCCTGAAATAATTCCAGGTCAGTTTCCTACTTTAACTTTATTTCTTTTTGTCTCCAAAAAGCTATGTTTTGGGAAACAGTTATTTCAGTCTCTTTTCTACCTAATGAATTATGCTTAAAATACAGAGAAATATATTCTATTATATAACTATACTGCATTTAATTTTTATTATAGCATGTTATTTTTGCACAAAGGTATAGCTGTTAATCAGGCATTTCAGTTAAAAAAATTTCATTGAAATTAGAAACAAAATCAGTTTATTGAGTTATATGAGTCATTTGATATTATTGAGCAATTAGAAAACCTAAGTAAACTGAAAAATTGAAGATTTGCAGTTTTTCACAATTCAATGTTCTCTTAAATACTGTCCTGACCATTAAACCACATTCTAGTTGAGGCTTAACCATGTATAAATCAGTTTGAATCATGATATGTTTAAAGTTACTCTATCTTAGAAAGGACATAACAAGTTTCTAAATTAATGGAATCAAAATAACATATCTTTTAAAAATAGACCAGCACAATTTTGGAAGTAACAGATGAATGAAATGCATTTATTAGTTTTTTGAGATTTAAAATGTTTTATTCAACCTCTATAGTTTTGAAAGCTCTGCTCATCATTCTTCATAGTCAGTAGTATCTGAATGTATCATTATCTCTTTCAGTTTTGTTAATTTTTATTGCAAAGCTATTTGTTTATAGAGTTCCTGTGTCTCAAAAAGTGGTGTTTTAAAGAAATATACATATTAATATAAATAATAGTAAAATAAAATGAAAATGTGAAGAAATAAGAGAAAAGTATGCAGCAAATATGAAAAAACCATGAAAATAACATATTGGGTTCCTGTTTTCCTGGCATGAAATAAATCTCCCGCAGAGAACAGAAGGAAGTTGTGAGGGATGTAGCAGATCACATCCTTAGTACCACTTCTGTAATAAATAGAGTAGTATGGTTTAATTGGATGTTCCTTATTAATGACTTCAATAGAGCCAGGGCTACAACTCAGAAGGGCAATTCTACAAAAGAAATTCAACTTAGAGACAATGCAATTATGGTCATAGCATGCTATTATTTGTTTCCTTGCTCGATTTTATTTTAAAATTTAGAAAACTCTTTAAAGAGCTCTTCAAGACTATTATGTCTCACTCACTCAAATGTTTTATATTAGGTTGGACAACAGAAAGTAAAATATGCATATTCTCTGGTGAGAACCCAGAGTGTAGCTATTGTGTTGTTGATTAAGGGCAGATCCATACTTGTGCTTTGCTAAGCAAGAGAAGGTAGATATTAGATACACCAACCACACATGGAGGAAGCCAACTAGGTAAGGACAGGATGGACTCCCAAACTGAGGAGCACAGAGAGATTCAGAGAATTCTAAACAGCTTGGCTTAGAAATGTAGTCACCTAGCTACTGAGATGATTATTTAAAAGGTCTGTTTTTATGATAATAATTTCAAGGTAAAATTTCCATGTAAAAATTAAAATATGGAAAAATCATTTTAATTAAAAACAGTATATTTTAATCTTGCATTATATAGAAATAAATGTTATATGAAGGATATTTAATACACATCAGTATCTCAAAAATATGAAAAAATGTGGTATTAAAATTGAAAATGTTCTGCCTTACAATTCAGTCATTTCACATCGTATGTAGCTAAACGATTTCATTTGTTGAAATGTATTTATTGAGCAGTTTTTGTCAGCAATAAACAATATACATGCCTCCCTTATATTCATGGAGTACACAGGGAGGAGTCAGGCTTCCTACTGATCTCTTGGTTTCAAATCTGATACAGAGTTGGGTTTCTCATCTCTGACATCCTTCTAAATTGTTTTTTTTTTTTTCATTCTACGTCATGAAATATCTCTAGTTGGGTCCAACATGGGTACCTCTCTCAGAACTAGGATCAAATTATTGTTATTTAAGTTTTCTTAAGTAAGCCTTTTCTTTTATTTATATAACTATCCCTTGAAGAAGAGAAAAATAAAGACATTTTTAGTAATTTTCTTGTATATTAATATATTTTATGCCTGTTGTATCATGCAGATCACTAGGATTTTGTATTTTAAATCTATCACTAGATTACTTGGTTCCCATTCTAGTTTTGCCATTCACTAGCTGTGTGGCCTTCCCAAATTATTTAACCTCTCTGTGCCTTAGTTTCGTCATCTATCCAATGGGTCAGCCCTCATATTCAAGGTGCATTGTTTCTACGAACCCTAGGGATACTAAAATCTATGGATGCTCAAGTTCCTTATATACAATAGTGTAGAACAGTAGGCTTTCGATATCTGTGGATTTCATATCCAAATATATAGAGAGCCTTGTAATAACAGTACTTACTTCATAGAGCTGTTACGAGTCAATGCAAATAACAGCATTCAGAGTAATGTCTCACAGTGTTAAGCATTCCACAACTGCCAGCTATTTTTGCAGAAGCAGAAAGGCATAAAATAGCACCAACTTTACAGAGCTGTTTTGAGGCATAAAAAGGTCAGTGTATTAGAAGCCCTTACAATGATGCTTGCCACATAATAAGCTCTGCTTAAATGTTAACTATTATTAATATTTTCCATCTTATAATGTTCATATTCTTTGTTCCCCTCATGGGAGTGGGATGATGTTGATTGGACACAGTTTCATTGCAATTTCTTTTTGTTTGATGGGCTTTGATGTAATATGGAAGGTGTTCATTCACAGTGGTTCCTGATAGCACAATAGAATTTTCAGTGGACTTTGAAAAAATTCTGATGCTAGACCCCATCCTTTATCCATTTTGTCATAATCTCTTACAGGGAGGCCTGCAGCATGAGTAGTGTTTAAAATTTCTCAGATGACTCTAATTTGGCTCTAGGATTTAGACCACTGTGACAATTGTTTTATTAATTTTCTATATTCAAATATAAGTCTATTTTTAAACTATTTGTTAAAAATTAGTTTTGCTTTGTTTTCCTTTTGAGGAAATCACAGGAGAGTAATGAATACTTCTGTATTTCTGTTCTTGTCTGACTTGTTAAACATCTGTTCTAAAGAACTAATCATTGGACTTAAAGACAATGGCTACAAAGCCATCACTCATAACTGTATGTTTTCTCACCATCTGATTTTCATGGTTCATATATTAATTACTCTTTTCTTAAAAAATATTCAAGGTGGATTTTAAAACATTCTCATAAAAAATAATTTTTACCTGTACAAAGCTTAAGTTTATAGTTGTGTTTATTTATTACATCTTAGTAATGCATAGTAAGAGAGTTCTTATAATATAGATGGAATGTTTTCATTGGCTTGATTGCTTTAATATTGACTTAAATATTTGAGCTCTGAATGAAAAAGGTATCAGAAGGACATGTGTGATTAAACAGTAACTTTTTAGATTTTTTAATAGCTTAAATTGATAATTTTGATTCTATTCCATCATTCTCAACAAATAGTTCCGAGCCAACTGCTGTAGAAGACTGCTATGATGGAGGAAAGTACAGGATACATAGGAGTGTAATGGAAGAAATTTCTGAGGAGAGCAGGAAAATGCTTCCTCCAAAGTGGAAGTAACACATAGGGGCACTGCCAGGTGAGTGGGGATGCATGGTCAGGCAAAGGTGGAAGAATAGCACACTGGATGATAATGTGTTTGTTTCCAGCATATGTACAGGCAGGAGATGTGAGACCGAAAAGCTGTAGGTAGAACCCAATTATGAAAGGCCTCGTATGTAATGCTCAAAGGTTTAGATCATATGTTGTAGATGAGTGATTCTTTTCTTTGTTTTAATAATTAAGAATTTATTCTGCTAATGTACATTCTTTAGAAGGTAAAATCATGATTCTTGCAAAAACATACATATTGAAAGTCTTGTTTATTTCATCAATTAATGAAGAAATAAATAATATGTTACCAACTGTTCAGAGAAGAACCCAAAGACAGTTATACATATCAGTGTTAGAAAATGCTGGGATGCGACATACCTGAGACTGGGTAAATTATAAAGAAAAAGAGGTTTAATGGACTCACAGTTCCACATGGCTGGGGAAGCCTCACAATCATGACAAAAGGTGAAAGGTACATCTTAGCAGCAGGCAAGAGAGAGAATGAGAACCAAGTGAAAGGGCTTTCCGCTTATAAAACCATCAGCTCTTGTGAGGCTTATTCACTCCAATGGGAACAGTATGGGAGAACTACCCTCATGATTCAGTTATCTCTCAAGGGGTCCTTCCCATAACACGTGGGAATTATGGGAGCTACAATTCAAGCTGAGATTTGGGTGGGGACACAGCCAAACCATATCAGTTGGCATTCTGTCAATGACAATAATTTGTTTAACTATAATAAAACATGGTATTCTTACTATATATTAACAAGTTATAGTTGTACATATTTATAAAGCAAAAAGTGATGTAATGATTTTTTATTACAATGTGGAGTGATTAAATCAAGCTAATTAACCTATCATCACCTCAAATATTTGACATTTTTTTCTGAAGACAGCATTCAAGATTTACCCTTAGTTATATTGAAATGTATAGTATTCAAGTATTAACCATATTTACCATGCTGTGCAACAGATTTAATTAACAAATTAAACTTATTCTATCCAATTGAGGTTTTTTAATTGATTGTCATCCTCCTATTTACCCCACCTTAAGTCCCTGGTAACCACCATTCTACTCTCTGCATCTATGAGTTCAATTGCTTTAGATTCTACATAGAAGTGAGGACATGTGGCACAGTGGTCCCCCAGTCCATAAAGAATAGGTTTCTGTTTTTTGGGACAGAGTCTTATTCTGTTACCCAAGCTGGAGTACAGTGACACACCATCTCAGCTAGATGCAAGCTCCGCCTCCCAAGTTCAAGCAATTCTCTTGTCTCTACCTCCTGAGTAGCTGAGATTACAGGTGTGCACCACCATGCCTGGCTAATTTTTATATTTTTAGTAGAGATGGGTTTTTGCCATATTGGCTAGGCTGGTCTTAAACTCCTAATCTCATAATCTGCCCAGCTTGGCTTCCCAACATGCTGGAATTACAGGTGTGAGCCACCGTGCCCAGCCAAGGAATAGGTTTCAAGACCCCTGGTGGAGGCCTGAAAACCTTGATAGTACTGAACTCAATTGCCATCAGTTGGAACACATTTCTGATTATATCTTCCATCTATAAATTTAAGGTCTTTCCATTATTACTAAGAACTTATCACACAATGTGGTTGTAACTTTTACAGTTTGAAGTGTGACAGTAAAACTAGCACTAATTTATTTCTCCTTCTTTACAATTTCATGGATAGAAGTCATTCTTACATTAGACTTTAACAACCCCAACATACAATTTTTGTTTTCGTTTTTATTTGAGACTGTGTTTCACTCTGTCACCCAGGCTGGAGTGCAGTGGCATAATCATGTCCCTTTGCAGCCTTGACTTCGGGGCTCAGGTGATCTTCCAACCTCAGCCTCTCGAGTAGCTGAGACTGTAGGTGCACACCACCATGCCCATCTAATTATTTGTATTATTTTTTGTAGTGACAGAGTTTTGTCACGTTGCCCAGGCTGATCTCAAACTCCTGAGCTCAACCGATCTGCCCACTTTGGCCTCCCAAAATGTTGAGATTACAGGCATGAACCACTGTGCATGGCCAATTTTTTTTCTTAGGTCCAAAACTTTTACCTTTTCACTCAAAAAGAAGACATTATATGCCTTTCTCTTTGGTATAACACAGTTGCCAGCATCACTACTCTTGCACTTTGGGGACATTATTAAGTAAAACAAGTGTGATGCCCATGCGCTATGATACCTTGACACAAGCACTGTGATGCCTTGAGCACAAGCCCTATGATACCTTGACAATCAGTCTGATAACCAAGGTGGCTACTGAGTGACCACCAGGCAGGTAGCATCTACAGTGGGGATCCATTAGACAAAGAGATGATTCATGTCCTGAGCAGGATAGAGCAAGATGACTCAAGATTTTATCACTCTATCAGAACAGTGTGCAATTTAAAACATATAAATTGTTTATTTCAAGCATTTTTCATTTAATATTTTTGGACCAGGAATGACTACAGGTAACTGAAATCACCCATGGAAAGTATAATGGTGGATTAGGGAGGACTACTGTATGTGTCTGTCTGTGTTTGCATATTGCATTAGCATAATGTTATCCAATTCCATCCATGTTGTCGCAGATGAGAGAATTTCTTCTATTTTTACTTTAAAACATGTTTTAAATTGTACTTTAGGTTCTGGGGCATATGTACAGATCATGCAGGATTATTGCATAGGTACATATGTGACAAGGCGGTTTGTTGCCTTCATCCCCCTGTCACCTATATCTGGCATTTCTCCCCATGTTATCTCTCCCCAACCTCCCCACTGCCAACAGACCCCAGTGTGTGATGCTCCCCTCCCTGTGTCCATGTGTTCTAATTGTTCAGCACCCACCTATGAGTGAGAACGTGCAGTGTTTGAATTTCTGTTCTTGTGTCGGTTTGCTGAGAATGATGGTTTCCAAATTCATCCATGTCCCTACCCAAACATTTGTATTTTTAATTTGTATGGTTATATGTTAGTTGTATATATTTATGCAGTACATGTGATTTTTTTTTTACATAGGCATGGAATGCCTATATCAACTCAGGGTAATTGGAATATCTGTCACCTCAGGCCTTTTATCATTTCTTTGTGTTAGAAACATCCCAATTTCACTGTTTCAGCTATTTTAAAGTATACAATAAACTATTTTTAACTATAATCACCCTCTTTTGCCACCAAGTACTAGATGTTATTCTATCTAACTGTGTTTTTGTACCCATTAACGATTCCCACTTCAATACCGTCTGCCCACCCCGGCCTCTGGCCGGGGATAAAATCATCATTTTACTCCCTGTCTCCATGAGCTGTTGTTGTTTTAATTCCCACATATGAGTGAGGACATGTGAAATTTGTCTTTATGATTCTGGCTCATTTCGCTTAACATAATGCCCTCCTTTTCTATCCATGTTGTTGCAAATGACAGGATTTCATCCTTATTTATGGCTGAACAGTACTTCATTGCATATATATAGCACATTTTCTTTATCTGTTCATCCATTGATGGATACTTAGGTTGATCCCATATCTTGGCTATTGTAGGTAATGTTGTAATGAACATGAGTGTGAAAATATTTCTTCGATGTACTGATATAATTTTCCTTTGAATATATACCCAAAAGTGAAAATGCTGGATCATATGGTAGTCCTATTTTTGTTTTGGGGGGAAGTTCCATATTGTTTTTCACAATGACTATTCTAATTTACATTCCCACCAAAAGTGTGCAAGAGTTTGCTTTCTCCACATTCTCGCCAACACTTGTTATTTTTCATCTTTTGATAGTAGTCATTCTAACAGGTGTGAGGTGATATCTCATTGTTGTTTTAATCTGCATTACCCTGATGATTAATGATGTCTAACTTTTTTTCCCCTCGTGTTTGTTAGCCATTTGCATTTCTTTTCAAAAATGTCAATTCAGGTCCTTTGACCATTTCTTAATCATGTTATTTGTTTTCTTTCTGTAGAGCTGTTTGAATTCCTTAAATATTTTTATTACCAATCCCTCATTAAATGTGTGATTTACAATCATTTTCTCCCATTGTATAGGTTGTCTCTTTACTCTGTTATCTGTTTCCTGTTTTGTGCAGATTGCTTTTAGAATTACCTGGAGTGATGTAATTCTAGATACTATGCATGGGTAGGTCTAGAACGCTACCCATGCATAGTATCATTAAAAATCTTTCTGGGTGATTCTAAAGAGAAGTCATGTTGGAAAATCAGTTCTGTAGATAATGGGGAGCTTTGAAGAATTCTGAGTAGGTAAGCATTGTGATCAGATTACCTCTTAATGACTGTAGCATACAGGATGTGTTTGAGGTTTTTGTTCTTAGGGATTGTGACAAGTGACAGCTATTTTCTCAGACCCAGTGAGAGATGAATTTTAAGTCATAGTGGAAATGGAAGTGAGGAGATGGACTTTAGAGCTAAGAAGGAAAAAGAATTTGCAGAATTAGTGATTGATTAGAAATGTAGGAGTGGAATGGGGAAGTTTTAAGATGATACCTAGGTTTTGGACTTGGATGATAATAATATTCCTAGAGATAGGATATAACAGAAGAAAAAAAACTTAGGTGGTTGGTGTGTTTGAGCCACTGGCAGAGGGTGAAAAGGAATTAGTTTTGCTTTGTGAACATTGAGTTTCATTTACTCAACAAATACTTATTGAGCATCTAATATTCCAGGCACTGTTCCAGGTGCTGGAGTTGTCGCCCTCAAAAAAAAATAGACAAACATCCCTAACTTATTTTCTAATGGGAAAGACAGTATATAAGGATGCAGAAGCTAAAAAATGCAGGATGGTAGATGTGTAGTTTTAAATAGGGTAGTTATTTCAACCATTGTGGAAGACATGTGGCAATTCCTCAAGGATCTAGAAATAGAAATACCATTTGACCCAGCAATCTCATTATTGGGTATATACCCAAAGGATGATAAATTGATCTGTTATAAAGACACATGCACACGTATGTTCGTTGCGGCACTGTTTACAATAGCAAAGACTTGGAACCAACCCAAATGCCAATCAAGACTGGATAAAGAAAATGTGGCACATATACACCATGGAATACTATGCAGCCATAAAAAGGATGAGTTCATGTTATTTGTGGGGACATGGATGAAGCTGGAAACCATCATTCTCAGCAAACTGACACAAGAACAGAAAACCAAACACTGCATGTTCTCACTCATAAGTGGCTGTTGAACAATGAAAACACATAGACACAAGGAGGGGAACATCACACGTTGGGGTCTATCAGAGGGTGGGGGACTAAGGAAGGGATAGCGGGGGATGGTGTGATTGGGGAGGGATAACATTAGGAGAAGTACATAATGTAGGTGACGGGGAGATGGAGGCAGCAAACCACCATGGCATGTGTATACCTGTGTAATAATCCTGCAAGGTATGCATATGTACCCCAGAAATTAAATTTAAAAAAAAGATTGAAATAAAAAAAACTAGGGTAGTTAAGTGGGCCTCACTGAGAAGATGATATTTAAGCTATGCAGATGTCTGAGGGAGAAGCTTTTCTGCAGGGAAGAGTAGGTGGACAAGTGTCCAGGGAAACACACTTGGCAGGTCAAGGACTAGTCAGAAGGCAAGGGAAACTAAAACTGAACAAGGCACTTTGGGAGAGTAGTAAAAGTTGGGATAAGAGAAGTAAAAACCTGTGAGATGAGGGCAGATATCACGTATAGCTTTGCAGCCCTTTGTGAGAATTTTTTAGTAGAAAAGTGATGCTCATATAACTGAAGAAATTTCCCAGATTAGGCAGGCAGAGGTACTAATCCATTGTGAGTATTATCAGACTGCATAAGTGCATTCGTTTTAAGCAAATTCTCATGGGTAAAGTAGATAGTATTTAAAATTAAAAAGAAATTGTAACATAGCCATAGAATCAAGAAGTTTAATTTGTTTAAAATTTGATTTATTAAACTTAGTAATTTGTTTTAAAATTATTTAAAATTTAAATTGTATTTGGTGAATTGTAAATCACTAACATAAAATGGTTCAAAAACTAAAAAGCATAAAATACATATAATGAAAAATAAATTTATGTTCTCTATCTGCCTAGAGAGTTTCCTCCAGCTCCCTATTAATCACTCTGTTTTATATTTCCGTAGTTTCTCTCAAACGTTAGACAACTTGATATATACAGTATCTCCTCCACCCTCAATTTTTGTTTGTCTCAAGAGGTGGCGTATTACCCACATTGTTCTGAGTGCTTTTAAAAGTAGAATGAACTCCTGTAGTTGTGCTTATGCCAGAACCCAGACATCATCCTTATTCTTTTTTTACTTTAATTCTGCCTAGCATTTCAAACCAATTGAATTATTGTTTTAAGAGAACTGCATACACTTCTGCGAGAACAGGAGGAAAATGCACTGCACAGTATCCTCCAATGAACACATAAATTCCCAACCTTTTTAGACTGCTAAAAATTTGTAAAAGAGGAGCGAATTCCTCAAATAATGATTATCCCTCTTTAATGTATGTCATTTGTACATTCTACATTTACTGAGTACCTCTTGGGAAAGACATACTGTGCTGGGTGGTGGGATAGGTGAGTTCTCTGTTCCTGTGGAATTTATATTTTCATGGAGGGATATAAACAAACAAGTAAACAAACAGATGATCACAGACTCTGAGAAGAAATAA
The DNA here is from genome assembly GCA_004027715.1 of Plecturocebus donacophilus. Lineage (NCBI taxonomy): Eukaryota > Metazoa > Chordata > Mammalia > Primates > Pitheciidae > Plecturocebus > Plecturocebus donacophilus. The sequence goes on along the minus strand of PVKP010018238.1, from coordinate 8,195 downwards.
GCTAGATGATGCTGGAAGGAGCAAATATGGAAGCCACTTCAGATTATTTCACCAGAGAAGGCTTCTGGGAAGAGGTGACATTTGAGCCTAGAAGTAAAGCATAAGAATGAACCTGAGAAGAACTGAATATCCAGACTAAGGCCTTACTGAGATATGTGTGGAATTGGTTATGAGCCAAAGTGGTTGATGTATAAACATTCAGAGAGAAGTGACACAAGAATAAGCCTCCTGACAGGCAGGAGCCAGATGGTGAAAGAGAAGTTTAGTAAGAAAAATGGGAAAGCTTGAAAGATTTTAAACAGCTGAGTTATCTGCCTTATTTACAACTTCACGTTCTTTTTAAATTTTTATATTTCAATTGACAAAAATTACATATTTCTGTGGTGTACAACATGGTTTTGGTATATGTATACATTATGGAATGGCTGAATCAAGCTAATTAGCATGCATTACCTTGCATACTCATATTTTTGTGGTGAGAACACTTAAAATCTGCTATTTTAGTTGTTTTGAAGTATACAATATATTATTAACTATAATAATCATAATATAAAATAGATCTCTTAAACTTATTTCTCTTATCTAACCGAACTTTTCTATCCTTTGATTAATATCTCCCAATTTTCCATTCCCCAGACTCTGGTAACCACCATTCTATTCTCTGCTTCTATGAGTTGACTTTTTTTTTTAAAGAAATGTCTAGTATGATCTAAAAGGTACAAATTTTAACATTAAAACACATTTTAGATATTCTTGAATATTTCTTGTACTAGTGTGTATATATGTGTGTGTGTGTGTATATATATATATATATATATATATATATATATGCATTTATATAAAGCATTTATCACTGCATGAGATTGTGAGGGCAGTTACAATAGTGAGTCATGGAGATTCTTTATTACTAAATGGCCAGTAAGGGGATGATGGGCATAAAGCATAATAAATCTCTAGTTGTAAGTTTGAGCTTCTATGCATTTTATGCTATTTACCAGACCTTGAATGCAATATATACTGTCATTGTAGAGTTTCCAAATTAGTATTCCTAAACAAATTTGGGGTCATTAAAGCATATAGCATGGAACTTTATCACACATTATTATTTGGTCACGAACTAAGGTTTTTTTTTCCCTTGAAAATTCAGTTCAGATGGCCAACTTATTGACCACTTACATGATATTATTTGTCAGGCTCACAGGTTATTTTTGTAATAAAGAAATCATTTTATAAAGTTTCTATCTAAAATGTCTTTAGTTTGATGTTCCAGATCTCTTAAGATATATGTCTTATTAAGTGAAACTGGAGTTTAGATTTATGAACATACACTTTATTTTGTGGCTTGATTGAGTTGTAGGTGCTTTTACTGTAAATAGACTGACTGCAGCATAACATTAGATTAATTTAAAATATAAATCCATCATCCTTGATTTTCCACCCATATAATTGCTTATGTTAAGATACATGTGATTGCCCTATGGTTAACAGTCTGCATTTCTCATATTTGACCTTCATCTTGTTTTGTTTTCCCTTTTTTATTAAATAATCTTAAAGATTTATGCAGTTATGGTAAATAGAATTTCAGCAAGAATGTCTTCTGTCTTTGGAAAGTCTATGGAAAGATGTACCATAATCAAATAACTTTTGTTATTCAGTATTTGCTCTTCTGATGACATATTTTATACTTTTGTGATTTTTCCCCCATTGGTTATAAGCATGTAGTTGATGAATACTCTTGCTGTTATACATATTTGATACCATAATATTTATATAATCAATGCAGTAACTTCTGCATATCGATTGTCTAACACCTGGTTAAGTGTATAAATAATTTCAAATTTATTGAAATTGATCTGTTGTTTTATTTAAAGAGCATTTAACAGTATACCACAAATTGGTTTTGTTGAAACCTAGGCTATCTAATGAGTGATAGTGTATTAATTAAAATAGATAATTATAATTATAATACTATAATAGAACAAACTTACTTGAAAAAAACTATAACTGTAGATATTTTCATGAGGTCCTATAAGGCCTTGATTTACCTACATTTTAAGACTCTGGTCTTTTTCTTAACTAAGTTCTAATTTTCTATATTTTAACTAAATTTTCATTTTATGTTCTTTATGCCTCTAATACTTATTTGTTTTCTAGTGCTCATAGTGTTCAGTGCTATTAACAGGTTTTACTTTGCCTCAGTTATTTTAGAAATGGTCATTTTCTGTCAAATGCAACTACATTGCTCTGGAATTCTTAGACACATTATTAATTTTGATTATACTTTAAAAAAATTTTGAAATTTTAAACAAATGGTCACATGAACTAAGTCTGTGTTCAGGACAATATGTTCATAGATTTAAAAATCAGCCTACCAAAACACCCTTAAACTATCCAAGCTTGTAAAATTTAAATTGCCTTTGAATTACATGAAAGATCCATTTCATCAAGTATGTCATTTGGAGAATTGATTGAAACAGTTGATAAGGAGTGAAATTGAGTTTATCAAATTTGGCAGACAGTTGTAAAGTGTGTCTGTGAATAACTGAAGGAAAACGCATTTCATTGCTTTTCAAGTTTTTTTGTAGAACAGCAATTACCAGTTTTGTGTGTAAATTTATAAGTAATAATATGGACAATTCCTGGTTATGTAAAATATTTATGTTTAAATTTTTTTTAAAGAAACCCTACTTTCATTTTTTTTTTTTTGCCCCCAAAATTTCTGGTTGAACTTATTGCTTGAATATTGTTTTAAAGGATTGGAATGGTTAATCCCTTTCTTGTTTTCCATTTATCCATATTAGTGTCAAATTCTGTTTGTGTGTGTGTGTGTGTGTGTGTGTGTGTGTGTGTGTTTATAGGATGTCTAGTTGACCTGCAGCTCCCACAATTCCTAGGAAAAATGAATCAAGAATGATAACATTATGTGATTCTTATTGGCCAATTCATGTGTTTATTAATCATAGATTTTAGAATGTTAGAAAATTATGAAAAAATATTTTTAAAACTTTTAAGTTCGGGAGTACATGTGCAAGATGTACATGTTTGTTACATAGGTAAACATGTGTCATGGGAGTTTTTTATACAGATTATTTCATCACCCAGGTATTAAGTTTAGTATCCATTAGTTATTTTTCCTGATCCTCCCTCTCCCCACCCTTCACCCTGTGAAAGGCTTCAGTACTCAACATCACCGATCATTAGAGGGAAAAAATACGCTTTTTGTTACTTCATATTTGTCAGTTTTTCAGTAGAATAGAATTTATATGACTTGGCCAAATTAATCTAGAACTGTATCTAATAGATTTTATTTTTAAATAAAAACAGGTTTTTTAATTTAAAAATTTGGTGAGTAATGCTGGCATCATTTTGTACAGCTGCTTTGATTAGCTTTGTTTCTTTTGGATGCTATAATTACAGCTGAAGTAAATTTAGATGGGTCTCTGCATCATTTTAACATTTAAGGTATCATGTAACTTGTGGAGAAAATGACAGTTGGAAGAAAGACTTCTTGTAGCATAAAAACCAGTATAGGCAACCTAACCAAATGCTGACCTGTAGCTCAGTGTGGTTCTACTAATTTCTACTTTCCTTCATTATAGAATCAAAACTATGCTAAACATGTCTCAAATATCTAGTATTTTATTATGCTGATGATTAACAATAATCTAAATGTTTGAACATTTTTGTGTGTATAAAATAATAAGCATAAAATTGATTCATACTGATATGTAGCTGAAAGAATAAACTATTGACCATCATTTATGTATCAAGCTATGTACTGGGTACTTTAACACTGTTTTCTGAGCTGTAAAGGGAATCCCCTTTACAGTAAGTTCCTCTGCCATATGCCAGAAATGAGGGAACAGACTCAGAGAAATTTAATAACTTGCCCAAGATCATACTGCTAGAGAGTTGTTAGGGTCTTGCTTTGAACTGTGGCTTATTTTATTTCAAAGACTATATATTCTTCTCACAATGTTACATTGACATTCTGCTTATGAATTCAAAGAATGGCATTTCATTTTTATTTTAAAACCACAATGTCAGATTGAAATAGACAAGTTCAAGTATATATAATATGAGGAAATGAGAAGGAAAAGAGGGAGGTGACAAAGGTCAGACAATAAAGGCCCAGAATGAGTTTCTGTAGCCATTTTGGCATTCTCTCTACTAGGCTGTTGGAACTGGAGTCACTTCAGTTGTTCTAGGAGACATCTGTGAGGAGTGAAAGAGACTAAAATTGCTACATTTCTTCCAGTCTCTAGCATGTTTACAGGAAAAACATATAAGAATAAAGTTTTCATTATCAATAGAAACAGAAAATTGCATCTTTTACTGTGCCTCGGGGCAAGAATAAAAATATAGGCTGCCAGTTTTATCTAATGTAATTGTTTTTCTTTCAGCTATACTATTTAGGAACAAAGTGCACATGGGACATGGGCATACACATCACACTAGAATTTCATTTAGTGGGCTATATTCTGAGAACTCATCATCGTAGTGCAACATGTTCCTTGTTCTAGTGTATGTTAGAGTGAAGATTTCTTGTTTACTGATCAAAAATATACACACATAGTGGAAATTTCTCAGGAATAAATAGTAAAAATAAACACACACACACACACACACACACACAAACTAGATACAACTTTGTAGAAATCCTTATTGCTCCAGGAATTTTTAACATGAGTGTTTAATGATTTTTAGTTTCTAGGGGTGTCTTTTACATTTTTTTATATTGTTAGTAAATCCTTGTGAAAATCTCTATGGATAAATGGGATTATTACAACTTTTATTAAAATTACCATATTAAGCAAGTTTGTGCTTAATCGAGCAATATGCTTAGCTGTTGACAGATGATGAAAATGATGATGATCCGGATAATCTCTTTAGAAAGGCATGCCTATTTCTGGAGTTAAAACAAAATGTAAAGCCATACAGTAAAAATATCAGGACATCAGACTATACCTGAATGAATGTATTGGAAGTACGTACCAAGTATAGAATTCTATGTCTTCAGGCATGGTGACTCACGCCTGTAATCTTGGCACTTTGGGAGGCTGAGGCAGGCAGATCACCTGAGGTCAGCAGATCAAGACCAGCCTGGCCAACATGGTGAAACCCCGTATCTACTAAAAATATAAAAACTAGCCAGGAATGGTGGCTCATGTCTGTAATCCCAGATACTCAGGAGTCTGAGGCAGGAGAATTGCTTGCATCTTGCATGCAGAGGTTGAAGTCAGACAAGATCTCGCCACTGTACCACAGCCTGGGCAGCAGAGCAAGACTGTCTCAAAAAACAAACTAAAAACGGAAACAAAAAACTATGCCTTATTCTAAGCACATAACTGTTTTCCTTTAAGAGTGTAGCTATGGAAACAATATAGCCAAGTAAGAATATGAGTAACATAGAAGTTAACATGGCATTGATAAGTCATACACAGTTAAGCACCATGTATGTTTAAAAGGAGGCATCACTGTGGGGAATGTAGTTTTGCTGCAAGGCTTCATGAAGTTGATCTTAACTGGGAAGAGTAGGTAGATAAACTTTCCAAGTATAGAGAAGGAATGAAACAAGGTGAGCTGCATATGATGCCCTGAGGGGAGGATGGCTAGCTTCACCCATGGCAAAGCTGTAGATGAGGTGGTCACAGAACCAAAAGAGGAAACCCAAGACTCTACCCCCATAAGACTGACGGTATTAGTGACTACCTAGGTTTCCCAACTGTTGTCAGAAAGCCATGGGAAGACTACAGATGAGATGACAGCCACAGAGGAACCATGAAAAGTTTGAAGTAGTATCCTCTCCTACTGCTAGGGATTGAGCATCTCTTCTAGCATACCAATTAAAGTAAGGTCTTAGAATTCTGACAACACCTAGGTCACTAGGTTAATTTCATTTTATTTTGGAAACAGCTTTATGCAAATATGTGTCTGGTGCAAATCAGTCTTTCCAATCCAGTTGGTTTTAAATTGCCTTTGTCTCAGCCTCTTGATTTTATTATACTCTGCCAATAGCAACATTTGTAAGGTCATATATCATGCTAACTAAATTATTTTTTGTCATTTTGAATATTCCACTGAAAACAACTCCATTTTAGTGCAGCTTTGTAAAGAATTTAAAACGTGTATTTGTGAAAAATATATCCAACCTACACATTTCTTCATTCTTATTTGTTAGTGTTGTCCTACAACCATTTGTACCCATGGACAGACTGACATCCTCATCTTGCTTCCTGGATCTCAGCTGATTGGAAGGGCTGATTTCTTCCAGCATAGCTCTAAATGAAAGCCTATTTAAAACAGCCATTAATTAATTATTATAATTACGGAAATCATTAAGTGCTTGATAAATTATACATGGGCTTTTAATAGTTCTATGTTTTTAAATTATATTTTACTAAATTTTTTATAAGGAAAGAGATATTTACCAGCTGAATGATACAGATACTTGATCTACAGATATTTTAATAGATCTGTATAAAAACATTATACAAGTTATTGTGTCATTTTTTCTTTTTTCTTGAACAGATTATCTACATGAAGCAAATACTGTATCATTTAATAATGTGTTTTACTGAAGAGAACAGAAAACTTGGCCACAGTGGCTTTTGCTTTCCAATTTTCCAGATGTGTAGGTGATTAGGCCAACTAAATGAGGCTGTTAGGGTTAGGGTCTCATACTTTTTTTGTCTTTTTACTCTGCCTTTATTTTCAAGTGTTGGCTTTTGTTCTCATGCTTATAGATTTCAGACACTTTTTAAAGTATCTAATTCTAGTTTTAGGTAGGAAGGGGGAAAACTTTTTCCTGGAATGGATTTTATCTTTTCTGCATTCATGAAAGTCCTTCCCATGGACTTCTGCCTAAATTGTGTCATATAACCAGGTATAGCTGCAAGAGAGGCAGATAAATTGTGTATTTACATTTTAGCTTTCATAGCAGAAGAAGGGAAAGGAGAAGGATCTTGGGAATAGGTGTTGATAAAGCTAATCGACTTTACTAGTTAGGGTTCTCTACAGAAAAAGAAACAATAGGATGTATGTAAAACAATATGTGAACAGTAAAACCATATATATGTAAATAATAGCATATGTTTATATATAAACAATAAAGCCATAGGTAATATAAACAATAAAACCATATATATATGAGAGTTAGCTATCTATCAGAGTCTCAGATAAGTTTTGTTTTTTTTAAGGAATTGCTTCACGCTGCTGTGGGGGCTGGCAAGTTTAAGATCTGTAGGGCAGGTTGAAAGATGAAAAATTCTAGCAGGAGTTGATGTTGGGGCTCAAGTATAATGGCAGTCTGGAGTCTGGAGGTAGACTTTCTTCCTCTTCAGGAACCTATCTTTCACCTTAAGACTTTCAATTGATTGGATGAGGCCCACATGCAATATGATGAGAATAAGATTTATTCAGAGTCCACTGATTTAAACGTTAACTACGTCTTTGAAAATACCTTTACAGCCACATCTAGACTTGAGTTTGACCCAACAGTGACACCCTAACTAGCCAAACTGACACATAAATTTAATCATTTTACCTGTATTATCTACCAAGGATTAATAATAAACACTGGTTTATTTTTTATCTTTTTAGTGTACTTTTTTGTTTCTTTCTAGATCCCAATTCACACGAGATATTTTTATTTTATATTTATTCATTTATTTATTACGTTTTAAATTCTAGGGTACATGTGCAGATCATGCAGGATTGTTATGCATGCAATTTTTAAAACTTTTGGATACTAAAGTCCAGCATCAGTTTCTTTAGATTGACATCTTCCTGGTCCAATATTAGTTTACGTATATTAAATGAAATAATGTTTCCATGTAAATTTCTGCTACCAGAAAGTTCTGATGCTAATTCTGAATTAGAGTTAAAAATGTTGATTAATATCCATTTTAAAAAGAGAAAGACTTCTTAAAAAAAAAGCGTATTGATCCAAGATGCCGACTACTAGCAGCTCATGATTGTAGCTCCCAGAGAAAGCGCACAGAACGAGAGGACACCACATTTTCACAAGAATTTTTGTTGCTTACGGACTAGGATTCCCAGCGGAGGAGCCCCACGGGTCACCAGCGCGACTCTTGTGGCCGGTGTGGCGGTTTTGCCGGCGCTTCGGCGGGGCGGTCCTCGGTGCAGAGTAAACGGGACTAGCTTCCCTTTTGATCAACGTTTGGATCTAAGGC
>PVKP010018237.1:0-44612 GCA_004027715.1 Plecturocebus donacophilus | reverse complement strand
ATTTTCCCCCAACATACTCCAGCGTATAGTGCTCCCCTCCCTGTGTCTTTGAGCCTTTTTAAGGGATCTCATCCCATCCTGCTACCTCCTTTTACCTAGTGCCCAACTGCTTGTGCATTTGCAAAACTTGGGTTTCTCTGGACGTAGCTTCAGACACTTCAAACACTCAGTCCTGACCTCAGCTCTACCCCCAACTCTCTGGTCTGCAGATTTTTTGTGTTTCAACTGTTTGAACCTCAAGTTGATCTAGATTTACACTGTCTGACTCATGAAGGCTTTTAAAAATGATCCATAGACATAGACATCTCCTTGGTTCTTTAATTCCAGATAACTTTGTTGAAGTGTTAAAATAGTTATGTCTTTTATGGACATAGTCTTCAAACAAATCAATGTGTTCCTATTTTATATACTTCAAAGCGATAATAGTTCAAAAAGCATAGGTCACTGATGGGTTGGCAGGTTTTTCCATTTTTTACAAAACATGCTGGTGACTTTCAATGTCAATTTTTCTTACAGCTCATGGAAAATTTACCATCTCCTTTGGTAGCAAGATATAAACATATAAACATAACAGAAGGTCAATGAGCAGCAGAGGACTTGGAAGAAGGATCACTCACTTTGGAAGCTTATAAAATAATGTCAATAAGAAATATAGCATCATTATTTTAAATTAAATTTGCACTATTTTTCAAAGTTATTGCCCTCAAAACTGTAGTCTTATTTCCTTTGTATTACCCTAGACTGAATGATCATATTCTTGTACAAATGACAGAAATACATTTAAAAAATTTAAGTGCACTTAAATGTTTTCATGGTGGTATAAAACCCAAATACTTCCACATTTTAGTTCCATTCAACAAAGTTGTAATAACCCCAAGTTTACACAGGCATATTTTATTATTTATCTCTCTTTGGGATTCTGGAAAAGCATATTCCTTTTCAGCATAAAAATACATTCTTCATTTTTACAAGATTATTAGTTATTATTTGCAAAATTAAAATATCATTAAAAGTAAGCATCCTGTTCTTTAATGTCTGATTTGTTCCATTTGTGTTCAGGATTTCTTGGTAGAAACAAACTGCCATTTCAAATTAGATCCTCCTAATTATGTTAAATTCATTCTTTTATGAACAAAAAGCCATGCTAAAAAAAATTCTTGGAAAGAATTATTGACTCAAATTGCCTATAAACTGCTTGTAAGAAAATATTTTTGATATAACATAGTTTTATTTATCCTCCCTGAAAAAATCTGTTGACTGATCTTTTGACTTTTCTATTCAGAGATTCATCTGACATATAATGTTTATTATTATCAACAAAAACAGTTATTAAGTTTTGAGATATTATTCCAAGGTAATAAAATCTAGCTTGCTTCATTTTCTTAAACGTAGTGAAATAATATAGTGGGAATTTTATGGGTTTGGAATTTGGCAGACAGGCAAGTGTGAATTTAATCCTGTTTCACTATGCACTCTGTGACCTAGAAAGAGAACTGTAGGAACCTGTTCACTCATCTGTAAAATGTCCACAACAATAACAAATAAGTAGATTGTGATGGGGTAAAATAAGGCAGCATAGGAGAAAGCAACCAACAATTTTTGCACATAGTGAAGGTGCAATAACTGGTAATTTATATTATTTTCTCTTCATTAGTCACACATTTTGTGTTTTTTCTTTTCCTCCAGCAATGTTCTCTCTCTCAAGCTCTCTCCCTTCTCCCTCACTCTCTAATCCTCTTCTACACACAGACATACCTACACACACAGAGCATTAAAAACTAAAACTTAAAGACACAGAAGGCTTACACAATGATGGTAATGGACTTTGTTCAATCCTATTCTATTATTTCAGTATACATACAAATGTATATACAGACAGCTAAACAAATTTACTTGATTGTTTTGATTGTGAACACCATGAGATCATAAGTGTAATGCTTATAATTCAATTCAGTCATCCTACTATCTGACCAAAATTATACCGAACTTTTTCCAAGATAATCAAAGGCTTAAACCAACTATCAATTTGCCTGAAAAAGCTATCCGTGCTACCCTATGTGCCTGTGTGGTTGCAGTCATACAGAGATGTTATCAATTTATTTAATCGATGATAAGAATGGATAGAAATTTGTTTAGAATATGAATTTATTTATAGTCAGCATCACACACACACGCACACACACACACACACATGCGCACACACACGGTTTCTTTACCAACCTTAAAAACACTCATTGTATCTCTTCAAGATGAGATCTCTCTCATCTCCTATGAATGGCAAGTCATTCATTTCTCATTTAGGTTCCTCCTCCTCATCAGCATTGAAGAATAACATCCAGAAATCTAAAGTGAAGAGAAAATAAATTAAATAAGTGATAATAAAAAAAAAAGTATGGCTAATTTCATGCTTCATATATTTAAATAAAAATGGTATGCCTTATGTGTTAAATAATAACTGCTTGGAAGCAGGCAGTAGGTTCAGCAGGTAATAGTCTGCTTCAATAATAATGTTATTTTCTCTGGGGATGTGTATGACTCTGTGAGATGCTAGTAGCCATGACTGACATAGTATAAATTATGTGGACTTGGGCAAGTGACATCATGCAAAATAACCCACAGTTTCAAAGGCTGAATATAAGTGTTTCAAGCTGTATCTATCTTAGGAATGTTGACCCTACCTATAACAACAATTTTTGAGTATCATGTTTATGGGGAGTGGGGTAATATATTGAGGAATCATATTGGGAAAACAAAAGCTCACCAGTGGTCTCTTTCTCTCATTGGTCACATCATTTAGTAGTAAGTATACCTTCTGTTCCAGAGTACTGTATGTGTGTATATGAAGTTCAAATTTCAGGTCACTTTCATAATCACTAAGAAGGGCAGAGTACTCCTAGCCAAAAGTTTGCCCTAGCTGAAGTATCAGATTAAAACTGAAGTTCGAATGGTATTAAGTAAAGCTACCTGATCCGGTGGGAGACTAACGGTGTAGAAGTGGGATAAGACATATTCTTAGGGCAGTGTTGGTGTCAAGCATTGAACACCAGCATTGGCAGAGATTCTGATACTTGTAATATTCACCTAAATGGATTGAAAAATATTTTTAACAAAACCTCATAAGTATTTTTTCTTTAAATTCAAAAAAGAATTGTCCTTGCTATATCTTCATGTGTCCTTGAATGAGTTGCTGCTGGAACTGTTATTTCTTCTTTCATCAATGACAAATAGTCTTAACACCAAATGATAGGCCTCACTTCTTTCCTTCTCTTTCTTTGTATTTCTCAGGTATAAAGGAGGAAGGACAAGCACCAGTTCAGCCTTTGTTCTGGTTCTTTCATAATTGTGCTTTTGATACACCTTATCTGCTGCATAAAGAGATATAAGGGAAACTTGATTAGTAGACTTCAATTCCATGCTTATGTGGAGATCTTGATACAGACATCTTATGCACTATTCTTCCCTGTAATCTATTCATCTCTGGCCTTAAATAAGAATCTCTTAGCCTAATAAATCTGCCTCTGGTCTATCCAACATGGTCAAGATTAATGCAGAGGCTATCAAAGCACCACTTCCTCTGAGGAGGATTACACAATGATTTGCTTGAATCTCATCAAAGGCACACTACATATTATATTTTATAAAACAAATATATATTATAGGCTCAAATAAGTCCTCAAATGCATATTCATTATACTCTTTCCAGATGGAATTTTCATTTGAATGAAAAAAATTTCATCACATAAAATAGCAAAGGTATTTATTTTATAAATAACAAGCTTAGTTACATTTTGCCATCAATCATTTTGCCATCAGTATTTGCCAATCTTTTCTCCAGAAATATTTGGAAAAATACTGAACATGAATGAAAAAGAGAAGCAAGAAGCAAAGAAACATATTTCAATATAGTGAAATTAGCATGTGGGGAAACAGAGGTGGATGGGGACACTGAAGCCAGCACCCATGTCTGGTGGTTTGGTGATTGCCTGCACATAAACACAGCTGGCAGCTCATGATCTATGCAATTCAATCAGAACACTTCAGGATCAAAGTCCTTTCCAAAGCTGAAAGCCATTATGGACATGGCAGTCTGCAGAAAATCATGAAAATGTGTGAAGGTTGTTAGATCTTGGATCTCTTGATTATTCTTACAGCACTTTTTGCAACATTCTATCCTTAATGACCAGCTATTTCCTCCTCTACATTACTAAAAATATGCCTTTGCAAAGAGAAGGGCCTCCTGGCAGGTATAGACTACGGTTTGTTAACATTCAAAAGCAGTCCTCTTGCTTCGTCTTTGTAGTTTGGGAATTATCCTGACTTCTGTCTTAAGGCAACACAAAGAAATTAACTAACTTGCTTAGTCTACAGAGTGATTAGTGGAACTACCTCATGGGAAGACTTTCATAGATATGTCATTTTTCACTGAAAACAGGTGAAAAGCCCTAAGAATCAGCAGTACTCTCTAGAAGTGGTTAAGGAATTAAGAATTAATTTCTCTTCTGGACGTAAGAGACATTCACTTATCTTCTGAACGAGAATAATCTGGTTTAAAAATGCATTACAAATGTAGTATGGTGCCGATCACAAAATTCCTAAAACTTTTGTTACTGAGGCAAGTGTATATTTAGGCTGGAGGAAGTAAGCCTCAGATAAGCAGTTTTTCGTTATTTTATTTTAGAAAGCTAAGTCTGAAATGACTCTCATGCTGGCAATGGTAATATTGGCATGATTATATGTTTATATTTTTATCAGACAATTATAATATGCCTGTTATATAGTTGACTACATGATTTTAGATTTCATATCAGGATATTTAGAGAAATATTCCTAAATAGAAACAGATCAGCCTTAAACTTGGTACCAAATTGTCAGCTAATGGAATGATTATGTCATTTTTGGCATTCTGCCATTTATATGACTGGAAACTGACTACAATAATCTTACCGGAATTATTTCCAGTGAAAGCTGGGACATGGAGGCACTCCGTAGAATTTACACAAAGCCTAAAGATAGTATGCAGAAGGGTTCATTTAAACAAATTACCCAAAGCCAGAGCTTTACTTGGCAGTATAATACTTCAGCAAACGTTTACTAGTGTCCAGCTTATGAAAGCCAATATGTTAGTCAAAGGGAATATAAAATTGGAAAAGACACATTTTGGCTGTCCAATCCTCTACTGTCTTGTGGAGAAGGCAGGTAAATAAACATATCCTTTGAACAGCGTGGTAACTTACATGATACGGTAGGCTAGGAGTGCCCAGGAAGACAGGAAAAACTGGCTGTAGACCTGAGCTGACCCAGAAAGCATAAAGGAGTACAAATTAGCAACTGAAAAGTGGGAGGAGAGGCCTGCATTTCCAAAGTGGGAAACAGTTTCAGCATGAAAATAGGAAGTGAATTGGCTGAGAATGTCTTAATCCTCCTGAAGAGAGGTAAGGCAGATGTGAGGATGAAGAGTTTTTCAAGGACAATTCGTGACCCCTTCCAAGCCAACACCCAGCTTGTCACTGTGCACCACGTCACATTCTTTAACCCCAAGAGGCAGGTCTTTCTAGCAGAGTCGTTTTCTTCCTGAGCCTGCTTCCTGATTTGCTAATCCAGCTGTACTCTGAGTTCCCTTTTAAAACTGCACAAAGATTATTTTAGTCCTTTAGTTCCCAAGAACCGCAATCTATCCAGTTCTATTTATATCCATGCCTTTTAATCCAATGAAAGTATGGTAAAAGGGAGTAAAGAAAGGGCTGAAAGTGAGCCTTGTGATAATCTTCCAAATTTGGGGAGTTTATCCTTAAATTACTAAAACTCACTGAACCTGTTTCATTTTCAAGCATTTTCAAGTCATTCTTAGCATTTATACAAAGCAGTACTCAGTAAAAGTTGATCTTTTCACTATGACATGTTGGTACATGATTACAACCAACACTCAAAGGGAAAAAATCAAAAATAAGCCTTGATTTGTAATGTTTTCCATAATGATGGCATAATACTCCATCTATGACCAGCTGAGCCATGATATCTATATTGATATCACTGAATTCAATGATAAGAAATTTGGTGACTAAAAAAATAAATTTGCAAATTACTTTAAATTAATGAATAAATTCACAGACTTACCAAGAAAAAGGTAAACTAATAAACAAAAAATGTAATTTGACTTTTCTTCTGCTAAAAATTTCAAGCAACACATAGGTTCTAGAAGGCAAGTTACCATTTTGCAATAAAAAATGTGTAAATCTTAGTAGACAAGCGCGATTTGATGTTCTGTGACTATGTAGATATAGGAATCAATATACTTTTTGTCATCCTAATGACTATAGAAACTTCAATTCATTTATTATATTTGTATATCAATTTTCTCAATCCAAAACTGGAAAATATGATCGAACACTCAGATAATATGGAGTATTCAGAAATCTTTAAATATGGAGCACTCTAGAATCATTAATAAGGATTGGAGTTCTGTCTACCTTTATATGAATAATATTATTAAACATTGGCATGTTGGCTGTGATTTATCTGCTCTCCAAAACATGGAGCTAAACTTTTTACAAACTTGTTTTTTTGTGATATTTTATTGATATGTCAAATCCATTTATTTTCTCTTGTCAGAGAACCAGTTCACCAACAAAACATGCGAATTGTTCTACATACTTTTGAATTCACAAATAAAATAATTATAGTTAATTATAAACTAAACAGAATGTTTTGTTAATATTGCATAATATGTTGAAACGCTAATCTATGGCAAAGAGGAAATTGTTTGAAATTTTAGGAAGAGGATCTAAAGATACAATAATAACAACAAAGACATTGACCAATAACATTTCTAAACAGCTGGTTTTGCCAAATGAAAATACGATGTGACCCATACATGTAATTTAAATATTTTAGTAGCCACTTTTTTAAAAGTTAAAAAAGAACGGTGAAATTAATTTCCATAATATGTTATATAAGAAAGTATGCTATAGAAATTATCATTTTAACATGTAATTAGTATAAACATTTAAAAATATTTACATTTTTTCTACTTAAAATTTAAAACCTGATGGATATTTACACTTACAGCATATCCTAATTTGATGCAAATTTGTTTTTTAAAAAATCTGTATTTAGATTTCCTGAAATTTACAGTTGAAAGTAAGACTCATATACCCAAGCTTTTCCAACCATACTTAAAAGTTTTCCCATAATAAATTCAAACACAACATTTTCCTTTATTATTTGTATATACACTAACAAACCTGATTCTTATTTTTTAGAAAATTTGATTTGTCTTTGAATATGTCCCATATTTTAAAATTGCAATAACTCTGGATCTTTGATTTAATATTGTTGGAGAACTGTACACATAATTAAAATTATTTTTTTCTAGTTGAAATTATTCCTTAACATATATAAAAGATTCAAAATATCTAAGCCAGGAAATTATTTAGTCTGCAAAATAACAACATTTTGTTGTATATTTAGAAGCCCTTTCACACAAAGCATACCAGTATGTTAACTGGACAGTGTCTTTTGTATGACACATCTAAGGTTAAGTATTTTCAAGTTTTCAGAATTGGAATCTATTAATCTTTGATATTATTAGAATGGTTTTGTACTTTATGGAAAATTATTTGATGGCTTCATTGAAGATTCTTCAATTTCTGTAGAACATCTTTTTTAGTCTTTCATCATAGTTTTCTCAAAAAAATTTATCACTGAAATAATTTTTTATCATATTTTCAGCTAAAAGTGATGGATTTTTGTTCAAAACCTCAGCCACATTTTAGCTGCCCAAAGTATTTTAGCTGCTGATAACCTGTATTTTAAAATCATCAATATTTTTTGTGCTCACTTTATTATGATTTTAGACAACTAGTTTTGTTAATAGTTTTTTTGAAGGTTGGGAGAAAATTCTTCATCAAATTTATTTATTTATTTGGCAAAAATATATTTTAATATTTTCCCTTTTGTCAAATTTAAGATATTTGTTTCACACGACACACAGCTCATCTATTTTACTCTGCTGCAACAGATTATAATTATCTTTAATCATGAAATGGGCAAAGTTCTCTTTCTGTCTCTCAACTTTTCTGGTAACAGTCCTAGCTTTTGGATCTTCATTTGATTTTTACATCAGAATTACTCCTTTGTTTAGGAAATAAAATAGTTTCCTGCACTTAATTATGCAAGCTGAATCTCCATTTTTGCATAAGTATAGTACTAGACATGATATATGTCCTAAACATGCTACAATGCACCAAAAATATCTTATGCAATGCAAGTTTAAAATGAGATACAGTCCAGAAAATAAAAAAACTATGTTTAACAGAGAAATATTTTTTATAGTATACTAATCATGGTTTTCAGGAGAGACAAGATCAATAGGAGAGAGAGATATATAATGTATACATAAAATGTACAAAGAAGGTATATATATCCTATATAGGAGCTACATATATATATATATCTCAGATATATAGTAGCTATATATATATATATATATGTATATATATTTCATATATATAGGAGCTATATATTTTTAATATCTAATATATATGAGACGAAATTTATTTGGGGATTGGCTCAGGCAATTATGGAGCTTGGAAGTCCCATGACAGTCTACAAGCTAGAGTCCCTAGTAGTTGGCTCAGTTCAAGTCCAAAGAACCAGGGAAGCTGCTGTCACTGTGTCAGTGTGAGACCAAGGGCCTGACAACCCAGGGACCTGCAGGGTTTGTCCTGGAATGCATAGGCTGAGGAGTTTCAGCAAATAGATCAGTACATTCACCTTTGTGTCTTTCACCTTTGTGTCTCTTTTTTCTCTGCAGATCACCAGCAAATTGGAGGGAACCTGTACATCGTTAGGATGTATCTTCCCAACCTAGTCCACTCAGACTCACTTGCTCATCACCTTTGCAAACACTCTCACAGACACACTCAAAAATAGTGCTTTATCAGTGTTCCAAGTATTCCTTAAACCAGACAGGTTGACACCTAAAATTAGTAATCACACACTGCCTTCGTATTAACACTTAATCAAAATAAAAAACTTAGTTGTTCCTCAGATGCACCAGTCTCATTTCAAGTCCTCAACAGCAACGTCGGCTAGTGATGAGTGTATTGCACAGTACAGATTCCAGGACAAACCAGATTTTAAAACAAACCACAAAATAGGCATAGTAACATGGTATTCTAAGTTTTTAAAATTTCAAAGCAAGAATCTTCTTGGGTTGTTTGAATGCTATTTCACTTAAGGCAGGGTAAAAACAACAGAACTTGCAAAGTATGTTCCCTAGGTTCAAAGAGAGACATCCTTCTCCTGTGGGACAAGGATGCTCACAGTCCTTTTGTGAAAGGTATTAAAAGAATTATCATTCTAAATAGTGTTACAGTCAAATGTGGTCAGGGTCCTTTTCACATACCTTCTAGGGCAGTTCTTACTTAGGTCTACAAATATTTCCCAGAATTTATAATAAAATCATCCATTAAAATTAATACAACACTGATTAAAATAGCCTATTTATCATTTCAGTTAGGTACATACATATCTATATATATATGTCCCTTTTTAGGATATCTAAATACTCAATAATTACTGTACTGTTTCAGTTTTTATATGTTTATTTATTTTTAAAAACTTTTTTTGTTAAGTGCCTCTTGAAGTGATAGCAAGTAACTTCAATAAGTATTTCATAATGTAGGTCTTCCATATTCTGTCAAATATACCTGGGAGAAATGGTGCCCTCTTAATTCAGAGCTTTGCACACTTATTACAACAACCTTCCACTTACTAACGCTAAGTGTATTATGTGTATTTGCTTCAGTCATAGTCATAACACTTTCCAAAACAGAAAAAGGGCTACGGCTTCTTTAAAAGATAAAGAAATAAAGGACAAATGGTGAGACCAAGTGTGTGAACAGATGTTCATATTTCTATTTTAGTGCTTAATCTCTGGACCACATTATCCTGCGGGGAAAACAGCCACTGTGACTGCAGGCAGCCTAACCCAGATCATAAAACTTTGTGGAAAGAGTCCCTTCCTTTTACCCTTCATGCCTTTATGAATCCTTCAGCTCATGTTATCATGGAAAATATAAAAAAAATTATAATGTATCAACGGACTTGCAAATACACTTCCCAAGTGACCTAAGGCTGTTCTGCCGATGGAGTTTACTGTGCTATAAATTGGATCATCACAGTTTTACTCACATCAGATCCCTATGGGACCGAAAACTGAAAGAAGATTGTCAAATATTTCAATTTGTCATTCTGTCACCTAAGATCCCTTTTCCCGCAGGCCCCAAATAGCTGTGTCCAGTGGGATCTCAAAGAAGAGAAAGTGGTGAACAGGAATCTTGATACACATCAAAACACTCTGCCTCATGTCACAGAATATTATTACCCTGAAGCAGACAAACTTATTAAAAGAGAAATGTGTAATACCAAAGAGTGAAAAATAGCCTTTTATATTATGACAACATCTCTTATTTGGAAATATCCCAAGGTACCTTTTCAAGATGTGCAATTTGAATGACTTTGCTATATTGAAATACATGGACATATTGATTAATTTCTCAGTAGCTGAAGAATATATTTGTTTTAAAACATGTAAATTTAAAAAAAAAATTATTCTCCTTTAAGGTCCTCTCACCCTGCACACCAAGCTCCATGTCCTGTGTTTCCCATTCCTCCTGTATAATTGCTTCCTCCTGAAATGACTGTTTGTGTGAAGCTTTTGTGAGTTATTGATCACATATTGCTATTAATATATCATCTGTTTTAAGATCTTTTTTACTAAAGAGCAGAAACAATCTCATGTCTCAGAATGGATGGATTATTTTAAAGACACAGGAAGCGATGTAAGGGATAGGAAAGTTAGGGATGTTCCTTGAAGAAGTGAAGTCATGGTCGAGATGGAGCTCATGCAAGTAGGAAGTGGAGGAAAGTCACATCAAGGGACCTACACAGCAAGTATGTCAGCATCCCACGATAGACACGAATCGCCCATTCTCACACAAGTGTGACAGCATATTACAGTAGACACAGATCACACATTCTCACACACCACGTGTGCCAGTGTCCCACAGAAGACATGAACCATACATTCTCACACAGCAGGTGTGCCAGCATCTTACAGTAGACACACATCACACATTCTTACACAGCAAGTATGCCAGCATCCCACAATAGACACAAATCACCCATTCTCAAACAAGTGTGACAGCATATTACATAGACACAGATCACATATTCTCACACAGCAAGTGTGCCAGCGTCTTACACTACACACGAATCACACATTCTCACACACCACGTGTGCCAGTGTCCCACAGAAGACACGAATCACACATTCTCACACAGCAGGTATGCCAGCATCTTACAGTAGACACAGATGACACATTCTCACACAGCGTGCCAGCATCTTACACTACACACGAATCACACATTCTCACACAGCAAGTGTGCCAGTGTCTTATAGTAGACACAGATCACACATTCTCACACAGAGTGCCAGCATCTTGCACTACACACGCATCACACATTCTCACACGGCAGGTATGCCAGCATCTTACAGTAGAAATGAATCACACATTCTCACACGCAGGTGTGCCAGCATCACAGATAGACACAGATCACACATTCTCACATGGCAGGTGTGCCTGCATCTTACAGTAGACATGAATCCTACAGTCTTACACAGATAATCTGCTTTCCTTTCATGCTGGGCCTTTATGCCTGCTGCTGCCTCTACCTAAAATGCCTAACCTGTTCTTTGTACCTGATTAAGTCTTACTAACTCTTGATTGTTCTTTTGATTTTCTTCCTTGTAATTATCATATTCTATGTTAAATGCTCATTACACTAGCCCATTTTCCCTCCTAGATCTGCACAATGCACCCCCTGAGGGCAAGGTTTCTATCCATCTACAACAATGCCTACCATGAGCTTGGCACATGATAGACACCACTAAGTGGTTGTTGAAGAAATGGAAGCAAATGCATGTGCCTAAGTCTGTCCACCTGGTCTCTATTAAATCTAAGCAAACTAATTGCAGAGAATCAAAATGTTGGTTTATTGCTTAAGTGAAAAATTATTCATGCTTTTATCTGAATCCTAGAGTTGCTAGAATAGCTGTCTTAAATTTTTATAATATACCTTTATTCTCATTTCTTCTATCAACATTTACTTCCTTCCTTTAATGCATGATGCATGGTACTATTTGCTCTTAAAAAAAAAGAGTGAAAATTGCAGTTTCTTTTTTCAAAGACTTAAAAGGCCAGCGGGAGAGACTTAATGAAAAACAACAATAAAGTGATAAATTACAATGTAGAAATAGATAACGCACCAGTCATGACAGTTTATTTTATGCTCTAGCAACAAAGCACTGAAAAATCTCAGTGGCTTCTGCACTACTTGTCTGTATCATCTTCATTCAGGTACACAAACTGATGGGACAGCCTCTATCTACATTGTCCTCCATCTCCTGGAGTAGGAAAAGGATCATGGAGTAGCATGGAGTATGCTGACTCTTAAACTTCTCGCCAAGTCTGCATTCATGTCATTAGGCAAAGCAAGTCACAGTTTCAATTTAGTCAAGCAGGCTAAGCATGCATCATCCTCCCACAAGGATAAGCACCTCAAGGAGAGGTATTGAATACAAGTGAACTGAATCCCAGCTTGACTTGTACTGAATCTTGAAAGATGAGTTGGAATTATGGAGACAGAAGGAAGAGGGCTATTCCTGACACAATGCCAAGACACAAAGGCAAATGGCAGCAGGACACATTATTCTGGCTAACTGAAATATACAATGTGTGAATACACAGACGTCTGGGTAGATTGGAGGGGCCATGTTAAGGGTTTGGAAGTGACTGAAAATCATTAAATAATCCAAGCTGAGACGGTAATCTGGTGTACATTTTAGTAAAAATAGCTGCAGCCATTTGAAGAAGACGTTAATGGAAGTTGGAGTTAGGAGAATCTGGAAAGAATAGTGATGTGTGAGAAGACAATTACAACAATCCTGATAAAAAGTGTTAAGAGATAGAGATGATGTGTGAACAGAAGAGAAGAGAGCAGCAAGAAAGGTGTTTTCTTATGCTGCTTCAATTTTACTCGGTGCCTTATGAGTAGGTCCAAGTAATTTAAGTTAGATATAATTGTGATTTTCCTATTTCAGAATATATCGGAAGTTATTCAATTGAGACAAATTAAAACTTTGAAAAAAAACGTCATTGTAACTTTTGTTTTTATAGCAATTTACTCTTGTTGACATCTCTGTCATATATTATCATTCTTAATTGCCCTACACAATTATTGTATCATTTTAATCTGTAATGAAATATGAGAGACTATAATCTTGAAAAATAGTGAGGAAAGAGATGGTTAAAGTTATCTGAATATTCTTTTCTCTGGATCTTGGATAGTGAGGTTAGGGAAATATCATTTCGATTCATATGCTTAAGAGTTTTATCTAAAACAAAAAAGAGAAGGTACCCCAGGAAACTCTAACAAAAGTTTACTAGCACCTAAACACAAAGAGTTTAGAATTTTTTTTTAAGAGTTGTCATTTTCTTTCTCAATCTTCTTTTGGCATTCTTGGTTTCATACTTTTAGTATATCTAGGTGCTTTGACATTTCAAAGGAAATTAAAAAATTAGAGTGGCTGCGAATAGCATTCATAGCTTGTGGGGAAAATAATTAAGAGAGTTTAAAGTACATAAATAGCTACTTTAATTACTATATTTTAATCCAGAGTCCAGAAATATTGAATGTGGCCAATGTATTAGATGTCTTTGTAAATTTTGGTAAATTAAGTAATAATATTCAATAGGTTTTATTCTTCCAACCATATAAACTAAAAAAATGCCCATGCAAAATCTCTTTTAAGATGTTTTCTATATCCTCGTGTACGTTAGTGTGCTTTATAAAATCGCTGGAGAAATTAGCATCAGGAACCAGTGTCATAAAATAAACTCTTTTAGAAGGAACAGAATCATCATCTGTTCAACAAGATGTACAATTTCAACTAGTTTGAAAATCCTTTGATAAATACCTTTATAGCATAACTGATATCGCTAAACGAAAGTAGAGAAGTAAAAATACATACTATTTTTTGTTATATTATTAAAGCAAGTGTTTGAGATATACTTACATTTTTAAAATGTCCTGGTTAGCCTGCTCCTTGCAAAAAGCTAAGAGTAGCTTGGTTTGGCTAACAGAGCTTATCACCAAAGTTTAAAGATAGGGAGAGTAGCATCAAAGAAACAAGCAAACCTGAAGGCCAAAGGAAGCAGAAACGAATCATGTCAATCAGAATGGATGTCTGATTCGAACAAGGAAGAGTGCCAGGTCAACGTGGTGAAAAATCAGGAGGCAGAGGGGCAGTCATGAGAAATCACAGGGGAAAATTTATCTTCCATGTGATGAGCTATGTTTTATGCAGTAAAAACCTGACACTTTAAAATGTGAAAAGGAAATTTTTTTTTTTAAGTATCTGCTGTTTTTTTTTAAAGTACCTGCTGTTTCATTTACACAATAACTATGGAAAGGGCCAGCTAACTATAGTAAAGTGGAAAATCTGGAATTATTAGTATTCAATTCCTCAACAAATCTAAAATTATAAAATTAGAAACATTGCAGGACATTTCAAAAACATTATATAAATTTAGAATCTATTGAAGGGTAGAAGATGGTACAAAAAATAAAATAAAACTCTTTAAAATTTCACCACTACAAATGCACATGTAATTGTTCAATATGGTAAGTGAAATATTTGGTTCTCTCTTATAGATACAAACACATATATGTACAGTATACATATGTATATCTGTATATAAACATACTATTTTATCTATGATAAACATTCTTGTGTATATATACATGTATTTATGTATATATATATGTACATATATAATTGTATAAATATGTCTATTAGTCCATTTTTGCATTGCTATAAATACCTGAGACTATATAAGGTGTAAGGAAGGGGTCCAGTTTCAATTTTATACATACAGCTAGCCAATTTTCCAAGCACCATTTATTAAATAGGGAATCCTTTCCCCATTGGTTGTTGTTGTCAGGTTTGTCTAAGATCAGATGGTTGTAGACATATGGTCTTATTTCTGAGGTCTATATTCTGTTCCATTGGTCTGTGTGTCTGTTTTGGTACCATACCATGCTGTTTTGGTTTCTGTAGTCTTGTAATATAGTTTGAAGTTGGGTAGCATGATGCCTCCAACTTTGTTCTTTTTGCTTAGGATTGTCTTGGCTACATGGGCTCTCTTGTTTGATTCCATATGGGTTTAAGGTAGTTTTTTCTAACTCTGTGAAGAATATCAATGGTAGTTTGATGGGAATAGCATTGAATCTATATATTACTTTGGGCAGTAGGGTCATTTTCACGATACTGATTCTTCCTGTCCACAAGCATGGAATGTTTTTCATTTGTTTGCGTCCTCTCTAATTTCCTTGAGCAATGATTTGTAGTTCTCCTTGAACAGGTCCTTCACTTCCCTTGTTAGTGTATTCTTAGGTATTTTACTCTCTTTGCACCAATTATGAATGGAAGTTAATTCACGATATCACTCTTTGCTTGTCTATTGTTGTATAGGAATGCCAAAGTTAACTCAAGAGGGGTTTCTTTAACTGTAAAACCCAAAACTATAAAAACCCTAGAAGAAAATCTAGGCAATACCATTCAGGACACAGGCATGGGATTTGACTTTATGACAAAAACATCAAAAGCAATTGCAACAAAAACAAAAATTCACAAGTGAGACCTAATTAACTAAATAGCTTCTCCACAGCAAAATAAACTATCATCAGAGTGAATAGATAACCTATGGAATGGGAGAAAATTTTGCAATCTATCCATCTGACATAAATCTAATATCCAGAATGTACAAGGTACTTAAACATATTTTCAAGAAAAAAAAACCCTACCGAAAATTGGGCACAGGACATGAACAGACATATTCATGTCTGTTCATCAGATGTTCTGATATGTCTTATCAGAAGATATTTATGTGGCCAACAAACTTATGAAAAATAGCTTAACATAACTGGCCATTAGAGAAATGCAAATCAAAACCACAATGAGATATCATCCCACACCAGTTGAATGATGATGATTAAAAAGTCAAGAAACAACAAGTGCTGGTGAGGCTGTGGAGAAATAGGAGTGCTTTTACACTGTTGGGAATGTAAGTTAGTTCAAACATTGTGGAAGACAGTGTGGCAATTCCTCAAAGACCTAGAACAAAAAATACCATTTGACCAAGCAATCCCATTACTGGGCATATATTCAAAGAAATATAAATTATTCTATTATAAAGACATATGCACATGTATATTCATTGCAGCACTATTCATGATAGCAAAAACATGGAATCAATCCAAATGCCCACCAATGATAGACTGGATAAAGAAAATATGGTACATATATACCATAAAATACTATGAAGCCATAAAAAGGAACAAGATTATGTCCTTTGCAGGGACATGGATGAAGCTGGAAGCCATTATCCTCAGCAAACTAACACAGGAAGAGAAAAGTAAACACTGCATGTTCTCAAGTAGGAGCTGAACGATGAGAACACATGGATACAGAGAGGGCAACAACACATACTGAGGCCTGCCCATGTATTAACTAGAAATAACTTTACATAGAGAACCATAGCCAAGTCCTCCAAAACCAGATGAGCTACACAAGGATAGCTGAAAGAGCACATCCTGGTTGAGGGGTAGGGGGAGGGAATGGAGTGAATCAGCATAAAAAGCTAATGCAATTGGGGTTTAATACCTGTGTGATGGATTGATAAGTGCAGTAAACCACCATGGCACACATTTAACTATGTAACAAACCTGCACATCCTGCACATGTATCCTGGAACTTAAAATAAGATTTTATATATAGAATATATATGTCTTATAGATTGTAGATATCAATTATATTATATAGAATATATATACCTTATAGATTGTAGATATCAATGATATATCTTATTAGATTATATATTATATATAATCCTATTAGATAATGTATATCTGACATATAATCTGATCATATATCTGATATATAATCTGATTAGATTACATGTAATCAGATATATATATAATCTGATATATATGGAATCTGATTATATATATTTTATATAATATCAGATTACATATATCACATTATGTATATATAATCTGATTATATATTGTATTTATAATCTTACTAGATTATATATATATATATCTGAGACTGGGCAATTTATAAGAAAAGAGGTTTGATTGGCTCACAGTTCTACAAGCAGTACAGGAAGCTTAGTGGCTTCTGCTTTTCCAGAGGCCTCAGGACACTTAACAATCATGGTGAAAGGCAAAATGGGAGCAGGCACATCACATGGCAAAAGCAGGAGCAGGATTGGGATGGGAGGTGCCACACACTTTTAAGTGACTAGATCTCACATGAATGCACCAGCAAAAAGGAGATGGTGCTAAGTCATTCATGAGAAATCCAACCCCATGATCCAAACACTTCTCACCAGGTCCCACCTTAAACATTGGGGATGACATTTCAACATGAAATGTTGAAATGCAAATCTAAACTAAATCAATATGCATGTGCATATATTTGTATATATCTTTTGCATGTGTGAATAATTATATATACAGTCTATAAGTAGAAAATTCATATGTATTCTTTTTATGTATATATATATAAATTATTGGAAAAATATATGAATATTTTATGTGGTCTCTATATGTATAAAAATAGTACTCTTTATATAGAGAGACATATATTCATTTCATTTATATACTGTGAACAATTATACATGTCATCAAGAATTTTCTTCAAGTCTCCATTTTATTTGTTGCATGATATTCCTTCTTTTGTTTGTTTGTTTGATGTGTACCAGCACCGATTTACCATTTTCCTGGCAGTAGGACAATCAAATTGTTTTTGATTATCTGTATTACAAATAGCACAATGTTGATGATATTGTAGATAAATTCTTCACAAACATTTAGATGATTTTATTGATATGTATTTTGGACTTTAGATGAAGTTTGTCGTATTACTATCCATTTTTTTAACCCATATTTACAGTATGGGAACATTACCTCAGTTTATTGTTATCAGAGGGGTGTGTATATGTATTTTGTTTTAGAAATTTAATCATTAAAATCTATTATTTATGTAATCAAGGAATATTTCCTTCTTTTTTTTTTTTGGCAGGACTTGCAGTGTTCCCAACACACCAACACATAAATACACAAGGTGATGGATTTCCTAAATAGTCTGATTTGTTCATTACACATTCTACCATAACGCTTTTACACTGTTGGTGGGAGTGTAAATTAATTCAGCCATTGTGGAAGACAGTGTGGTGACTCCTCAAGGATCTAGAAATAAAAATATCATTTGACCCAGTAATCCCGTTACTGGGCATATACCCAAAGGATTATTAATCAGTCTGTTATAAAGACACATGCACACAAATGTTTATTGTGGCACTGTTCACAATAGTGAACAGTTGGAACCAACCCAAATGCCCATCAATGATATACTGGATAAAGAAAATGTGGCTCATATACACCATGGAATACCATGCAGCCATCAAAAGGAATATTTCATAATTGGAATATTAGTCCTATGTGTATTTCATTGCTGCAACACTTTGTCAAATATGTTGAGTTTAAAATAGGTTTACAGTATTTTGTTTCATACATAATTAAAACAGTTATATTTTTATTTTAATATAGTAATATCTATCTATATTTTAGAGTTTCTGATGTTGGAAATATTATTAGAAGATCTTATTCTATGCAAATATTCTGTAAGTAGTATTTTTCCTTTAGAACTTTTACGATGCTCTTTTAAAAATTAAACATTTATTAATTTTTATGTTTAATAATCAATGATTTATTAATTTATTTTATGTACATGTGACTTAGGATGTGAATTATATATTTTTTTCCAGGAGACTTACTAATTATGCTACTTGACTTATGAATTATTGCTGTACTAATTTTATATATCATGTATGTATGATGTGAAAATAGATATAGATATATCTATCTATATATTTAGAGACAGGTTCTTGAACTCTGACAGGCTTGAGTGCCATGGCACAATCATAGCTCACTGCAACATCAAAATCTCAAAATATTGAGCTCAATCAATCCTCCTGCATCAACCTCCCAAAGTGCCGGGATAACATGTGTGAGCCACTATGCCAAACAAATACATTTTTTTTATCTCTTTGGACATTTTTAAAATTTTATAATTCAAAGAATTACAGTATTTTCATAAGGGTAGCTTTATGGGGACATTTAATATATGATATAAGATGTCCAGATATTTACTATTTTCTAAAAATAACATTGGTTATACTCGTCACTCCCAAGACACTTACTTGCAAGTGACAGGAACTCATTTTTTATTCACTTATATTAAAGAAATTATGTTTTGATAATTTAATTATTAATAGAGCTTAAAAAGATCAAATAGAACCTTTATTTGCTTGGTTAGCTGAAGTATGGATAAAAAGATGGCCCACTGTGAGCGAGCTGGAAATGCCTGATCTGCCTTGGTTTCATGTAGAGAAAGGAATCCAAAGACTTAGGAAACTTGGGATGCTGGAGTGGATTAGTCACTTTAGACCTACTCATCCCAGCTGGGAGGGTCCAGAAGATATACCTTTGACCAATATTTTGTGAAATAGATTTGTGAGGGCAGCACCGGCATCCTTGAAGTGTTCTGTGATTGCTCTTCTCTGTATGCCAGATCTTACTGTAGAAACAGCAGTTAACCAACTACAAAATTTAAATGCAATGCTATCCCGAGGTGGCAGGGGCCAAGTGGTAGCACTCAACCATCAAAGGTAAGGTGGGTGTAACTACCGTAATGAGCAACAGAAACAAAGCAGCAATCAGGATAGTCTGACTCACGTAGAGCTCTGTTATTGGGTAATTAATCACAGAATTCCTAGAAGCGAAGATGTTAGGAAGCCTGCTGCATTTTTGCTTAATTTATATAAGCAGAAAACTTCCAGGTTGAGTGGGCAAAAGACTAATTTAAATTATAAAAACAGAGACTCATGACCCCTCAATCATTTTTCAGACTTGAACCATTTTACTGACCCAGAACCCTTTGAATGAAGGAAAGTCCAGTTTCCCTTGAGGAAGGGCCCCACTACACTACCAACAATTTATGCTGTTAATCTTTCTCTGATCCTTCCCCATGGAGACCTCTGGCCTTTTAATCAGGGTAACTGGGAACTGGGGAAAGGGAAATAATCAGACATTTTGGGGACACTTTAATAAACTCCTCTCTATCTACACATCTATTCTATTAGTTCTGTCCCTGACTAATACAACAGTCTTTCCATGCTTAATTTTTTGATAGTTTTAATCTTGAGTGGATGTTTAATTTTGTCAAATGTTTTTTCTGTATCTATTGGATCATCACATTTTTTTCCTTCTTTCTCTTAATATGGTGAATCATATGTACTTATTTGCCTGTGTCAAATAAACCTTGCATCCCTGAGATATATCCCACAACATTATGATGATTAATCCTTTTAATATACTGTTGAATATGGTTTGCTAGTATTATGTTGATATTTGCATCTATATTCATCAGCAATATTGCCCAGTAGTTTTCTTACAGTGTTCTTGTCTAATTTTGGTGTCAAGGTGATGCTGGCCCCGTAAGTTTGGAAGTATTCCTACTTCTTCAATTTTTGAAGGAGTTTGAGAACAATTGATATTAGTTCTTTCATAAGTATTTTGTAGAATTCATCTGTGAAGTCATTTGGTTCTAAGTTTTTCTTTGATGGAAGATTTTAAATTACTAATTTAATTTGCTTACTCATTGATCTGCTCAGATTTCCAATTTATTCTTTGTTCACTCTAGGTAAGTTATATGTTTTTAGAAATTTATCTATTTCTTTTAAGTTGTTCATTTTTTTGCAATGTAGTCTGTTATTATCATTTATATTTGTGTATTATCAGTTGTAATAACTCATTTTCATATTTTATTTTGCTTGAATTTTTTCCTCTTTCTTAGTCTCACTAAGGGTTTGTCAATTGTTTAGCTTTTCAAGAAAAAAAAAAGTTCTAATTTCCGTTGATCTTTTCTATTTTTTTTAAGTCTTTATTTCCACTATTTCAGCTCTGTTATTTGTTATTTCCCTCCTTCTACTAATTTTGGGCTTACTTTAAAAGTTTGTTGACATGTAGCCTAAAGTTGTCTACATATTTGTGGTTGTTCTTTTTTAGATGTATTTATTGCTATGATCTATCCATTTAGAACTGTTTTTGATGAATTCTATAGTTTTGGCCGTTTGTATTTTACACTTTCTCATTTAATTTCTTCTTTGACCCAATAGTTATTGTTTAACTTTTACATATTTGTTAATTTCCCATAATTTATTCACTTGTCAGTTTCTAGTTTCATATAATCTTAGAAAAGTTACTTGAAGTATGTGATTTCAGTCTTCTTAAATTTATTAAGACTTGTTTTGTGGTCTAATTATTCTTGAGAAGGCTTTGTATGTACTTGAGAAAAATGTGTTTTCTGTTGTTGGTATCATGTTTGGTATGTCTATATAGATCCATTTGATCTAAAGTGTGGTTCAAGTTCAATGTTTCCTTATTGGTTTTCTGTACGGATGACCTGTTCTATGTTGAAAGTGAGGTATTGAAATCCCCAATTATAATTGTTTTCCAGTCATACAATTATTATGTTCTCTTGATGGATTCACCATATAATGACCTTTATTTTGTCTCTTTTGCCCTAAAGTCTATTTTGTCTGAATTAAGCATAGCTGCACTTGCTCTCCTTTTGTATCTATTTGCATAAAATATATTTTTCCAAGCCTTCACTTTCAGTCTATCACTATCCTCTAAGGTTATTTGAGTCTTTTGTAGGCAGAATATACTTGGGTGTATGTTTGTGTGAATGTGTATATATATATCCATTTTGGCCACTCTGTTTTTCAATAGAAGAATTTAATTCATTTACATTTAAAGTAATTATTGATAGGTAAGGAACTTACTGGTGCTGTTTTTAATTGTTTTCTGACAGTTTTGTAAATTTTTTGTTTCTTTTTTTTTTCCTCTTGTTTTATTTATTTGTGATTTGATGGCTTGTAGTGATATGCTTTAAATATTTTCTTTTTATCTTTTGTGTACTTATTATAGGTTTTCACTTTGTGGTTACCCTGAGACTTGTATAAAATATTTTATATTACAGTAGGGTATTTTAAGTTGATAACTTAATTTTAATTGCATACACAAACTGTACACTTTTACTCCTCCTCCCACATTTTATGGTTTTGATGCCATATTTTACATCTTTTTGTAATTTGCATCTCTTAAAAAGTTATTGTAGCTTTAATTGTTTTTAATAGTTTTTCCTTTGTACTCATTGTAGAAACATAATTGATTTACCTACTTCCATTATTGTATTACAGTGTGTTGGATTTGGCAGTGTTCTTACTTCACCAGTGAATTGCATACTTTTATATGTTTTCATGCTACAACTAATGTCCTCTTCCTTCAACCTGAAGAGCAACCTTTAGTATTTTGTGTAGGGTTTGCCTTGTGGTGGTAAACTATCTCAGCATTTGTTTGTCTAAGAAAGACTTTATTACCCCTTTATTTTTGAAAGACAAGAATGTTTGGTATAGTATTTTTGATTGGCTTTTTAAAAAAAATTTCAAGATGTTGAATATACCATTCTACTACCTTTTGGCCTTCAAGGTTTCTGCTGAAAAATTCTTTAATAGTCTTATGGACATTCCTTTACATATGATAATTCATTTTCTCCTTGCTGCTTTCAACTTAGTCTAATTTTTAGTAATTTGATTATGATATATCTTTGTGTGGTTCTTTTTGGTTCATTTTATTGGTATATTTGGACTTCCTGTAGCTGGCTTTCTGTTTCCTTACCCAGGCTTGGAAAATTTTCTGCCATTATTTCTCAGTATAATGGTTTTGGTTGTTTTTTGTTTTTCCTTTTTTGTCCTTTTATCTCTCTTTTCTGTCTGGCATGCTAATATTGCATAAGTTGTACTACTTGATGGTGTCTCAAAAGTCTCTTAAGCTGCCTTCACTCCTTTTTTTTCTTCTTGCTCCTCACATTGGATGATTTCCAGTTACCTGTTTCAAGTTCACTGACACTTTATTCCCTCAGTCCAGTCTGCTGTTGAATTGCTCTATTGAATTTTAAGATCAGCTATATTCCTCAGGTGTGTGATTTCTCTTTGCTACTTTTTTATACTTTTTGTCTTTGTTGAAGTTCTCTATTTGTTTTTGTGTTGTTCTCTTGACCTTGATAGGCATTTTAATGACCAGTACTTTGAATTTTCTGTCAGGTAAATCATATATGTCCACTTCACTTGGGTCAGTTTCTAAGATTTATCTTGTTCTTTTGCTCAGAATATATTCCCAGGTTGTTTCATTTTCCTTGACTTTCTGGGTTGTTTCTACATGTTGGATAATACAACTACCTCTCCTATTCTTGCCAGTTTGGCCACATGTAGGAGAAGAATATCATGAATCCATCTGTCCAAAGATTTTAAGATGTCCCTCTAATCTTTGTGCTTGCTCAGACTCCTGTCTGTTTTAGGTGGCCCCCTCCAACTTTGGATATACTGTGTTATATCAGTACTTCAGACCAGAAAAGTAGGATCTAGCCTCTTTAGATGTAAGTGATAATGTAGGGGTCTTGGCTGTGTTCTAGTCCCTTGTATATTCACAGTGAAGCTGAGCACGGATGTCTATCTTCAACTCTCTCTCTGCTAAGCCAAAGAGAGGGTCTGTGGCAAATGTCTGTACTCACTTTCATGGGGTACCCTTTGATCCTGGAGAGATACTGTCCAGAATACAATCTGTTGTATATCTAACTCTTTGGTTTAGAGCCACTCAAAAATGCAAAGTACCATTGACTACCAGAGCGTATTTGTTAAGAGCACAGTCCCTTGAGTGGAAACTACAGTAGCTGTGGCATTCAGTGTACTGCCAAATTCCTTCTAGGACGAATAGGTAGGTGTGAATTTATCACCGTGATGGGCTGAAAGGAAGTGCCAAACTTGGTTCCTGCTATCAAATGGTTATTGTTTGCCTAGTAATCTCTCTGATACAAGTTGGTCAGCATTCAGACCATCAGGTACCCGCTGTAATTTTGTGCTATAAGTCCCTTCCAGACTTTCCTGCACTGCTCCAAGAGGATTTCTGACCCTTTTGATATGAAGGTTTTTGACCTTTTTGATATAAATTGATTAGCCCAAATAATCAAATTAATAGAGTAAGTAGATGTGTAGGTATTTGTTAGGATTGCAAAATTTACTGCCAAAAAGGTTGTACCACGTTGCATTCCCACCAGCAATGTGTTCAAATGTATGTTTTTACACAGCCCCAATAATAGATTGTGTTTCCTTTTATAGAATTTTATATCATGGTAGGCAATTCAAAGCCATTTTGAATCCATAAAGGCAAGAGCCAAAAAAGAGGGTTCAAGAGGGCTCAAGGCCCAGGGATGTGCTGTTGAATGTGGAGGTGTGTACAGAAAGGTAGGAAAACAAAGCTGATAGGAATCAGCTGCAATCATAAACAGTTTTTGGACCTTAAAATTTTATGGGAATAGACAGGCCTATTTTTTTCTATACAGTTTATCTCTCTTAGAAAAATAAAATCTGCAATCTACAATTAGCCCCAGGCAAGGAAAATTTCCTGTATTCTAGAGCCACTTCTTCTTTTTGGAGAATCTCTTACATCCCATTCACATAGATGAGTTGATCACTCTGGTTTTGTAATGATGATTTCACAAATCTGATGGTAAACAAGCAGGGTCAATCAGGGTTAAATCTAGCCTTTCTTAGAGATTGTTTAGAAAACTAATGCTCTCTCTTACTACATTGGCTTAAGCTAACAATGGGTTACCAAGATAAGGATACCAAGAACTGCCACAAGGCAACGTTTTTTAGCTGGAAGTAAATGCAAAGGACAGCAGAAAAGGCTAAGTGGCGAGAGAGAGTATATTTTAAAGAAGATAAATCTTTAGATTAAGCTGGGCCTATAGGCTAGCATACCCTGGACCTCTATTGATAAAATGCAATGTTTTCTATTTTATTCATAGTAGTTTGAGTTTGGTTTCTTTTATGTGTAGTCCAAATAATCAAATTAATAGAACATTATCTCAGAAATTATCTCATCCTTAGGATGACTCTTTAGTCATGTTATAATTATAATATTTCCTATAAATAAATAGTTTCTCCTAGTTCAATTTCTGTTCATTAGATTTCAAAATATAAGAGAATGTCCCTGAAACAGATGAATAGATTCTTATCTTTGAGCAGTACAGTGAATGGAAAGTATCTTAGCTGTCAAGGGAGGCTGAAGCATACACATGGGACTGGCAATTGATTTTTCCAGTGAAATAGCACTGAGACATATTTGAGTTTATCAAAGCATTGCAGAGTAGACCTCTTTAAGGTTCAGCGTGATCCACAGAGCAAATACTATCATATCTGTCAAATCTCAACTGATGGAAATGATCATTAATACTCTTTAGTTTTTAAAACACACTTGCATTTTAATAAATTCTGTTTTCTGGAACACTTTTCTAACTCTCCAAACCTGAGCCATTCTTACACAGCTCTCCATTAAAGTATTTCCAGAACTCAGCAACTATCAGACTTGCCTTTTGCTAATTGGCTCAATTGCCAGCCCCTCTCCCCTATCTCAGGCTCTAGCTCACTGTATCCTACCCTGCATTCTGAGATCCCTTTAGCATTATGGGTTGTTTGCTTTCTGCCTAATAATTTCACACCTTAACAAGTGTTCAGCCTCAGCTATATCTAGTGGTGGTGTTTATTGTTGTGATTTAAAAAAGGATAAGCCATTTTCATGTCGGTGAGATTGATATGCAAATGATAGCTACATTTCAACTCTGTAAGTTCCATGAGAAAGTGAGTTATAACTCACTATGAAAATACAGTGGAGGAGCAGAATAACTGTCTAAAAAGAGATAATGGTTCATGGGAAAGGCTTCATGGTTAACATGAGACTTGAGGGGCAGTTAATTTTTTATTTCCTTGAAAATTTGCTCCTTTATTGCCATATCTAGGGTTTCCATTTTTTGTAAGAAAAAGGATTAAGTATTACTTATTTGTAAATTTGCCGAATGCTTTTCTCTATAAAATTATATATCAAGACCACTTCTGCTTTGTAGTTAAGTATATTGAAGACTTCAGTTAGGTACTTGTTTTTATAAAATTACTATTTTTAGGAATAGGGTTTTACTCTGTTTATTAGGCTGGAATGCAGTTCCATGATCATAGCTCACTGCGGCATCCAAATCCTGGGTTCAAGCAATCCTCCTGCCGCAGCCTCCCAAGTAATTGGGACTATAGGAACATGATATCATGCCCAGCTAATTAAAAAGAAAAGAAAAATTTTTTTGGTAGAAACAAAGTCTCACTACTTTGCTTTGGTTGTATTTCTATGAAACAATTAAAGAAGTCAGACAATTCACATTATTATACTAGAACTATGGTTATGTAGGTTTGGTAGATTATTTACCAATAGTTTTACTATTGGTATTACTGAGGAAGGAGACTCAGGCATCTGGGATCACCTCCCAGTTGACCTCCACTCTACATTTCAATAGGAGAAAGGCTGGCGGCACCTCCTGAATCACCTTCCTATAAGATAGCAGGCGTGGTATGGGGACTCTCTCTGGAAGACATTGTTTTTCCTTAAACAAGATCAAACCCCCATCCCACTCCTCCATCTGGAGACCAGAACCCTTTCACATGTAATTCCTTAAACTGTAAACCCAAGATCCTTTCATATGTGATTTCTAAAGGTGTAAACCCAAGACCCTTTCACTTGCAATTTCTAAGGTATAAACCTAAGATCCTTTCATGCTTAATATCTAGAGTGTAAACTTATATAAAGGCAGAGCTTCTCTTTATTAGAGGAGCTTGGCCTTTGGACAAAACATAAAGCCTTGCTCCCAGGCCATAATAATAAAACCCTTTCCTTTCTAGTTCGGTGTCCGAGAGGTCTGTTTTTCACGGCCACTTCTGCTTCGTTACTATTACCATTGGTGGTTATAGGCATTTATATAAGAATATAAAATAATCACTCAGTATATTACTTTAATACCCAATCACTTATTTCCTCATTAATTTTATGAAGAAGTTAACTTAGAATTCAATTATATTACAGCATATGCTTTTATGATTAAGCAGGTGGTAATGCTTGGACTGTAAGCTCAGTCTGTCAAAAAGAAACTTCCTCCTACAATCAGAAATTAATGTGCTTGTAGGGCAACAGCAATTTGTTTATGGCCTTTTCATGCAAGGAAGACATCATTACAGGCCCCATCAATACCAGCACAACTTTGATAGAACCTTCAGCATAATTAGTTTTGAACATATTGAAATTGATAAACAACTTTCCAAGTGTGATTATATTCTACATAGTTGCTAGCTACATGTGTTGTGGAAGGAAGAATAAACTTCAAAATGTTTCAAAGTAAGTTCTTTGATTATATAAAAATGAACATTTGGGTATTTTGTTTCTCTCTTGCGTGTACAGGTGTAGGAACCTGTGTGTGTGTGTGTGTATGTGTGTGAGCACACATGTGCTTTGGAAACTGACTCATGTTTTCTATTGCTTTGCAAGAAGACAGAAGTAGAAAAGAGTGGTAACAAATGTAAATGACAGGCAACAGCCTTCAGCCATTTCTGAGATAGCTAGAACTTGAAGGAAAAGAATGAATCATCATGTTTAACAGAAGTTTGAAGGAGTATAGCATAGCATAATCAATTATTTTGCAACCAGTTATAAATATCCATGTGGAAACATTAACAAGGTATACTACCATGAAACAAGATAATCTTTAGTCATTCTTTTTATTTTTTGATGAAAAGAAAGGCAAGTGAATTGTTGGAGTGGCTGAAACTTTCAAATCGAGCTCTCACCTGGTCGGCAAATCTGATGAACTGTTAACTAACCAACATGCTGCTACATGGAATTGGCAAGATCAAAGGAGGGGATCAGTTAAAAAATAAGTTTTCACAACTTCATTTGAACTGCATTATTTCAAGTGTTATATAATTACTGTCAGGATAAAACTGTGTACTTGACATGAAACATGCTGAAGAAAGGAAATGTTTTCTTCCATTAGAAGGTGGCTAGGGCAATACTTTTGACTAAAGGTGAAAAACAAAAAAAGAGAGGCCTACCAACATAGTTATTTGACCAAACAACGTTGACTTTATTTGATTTGGTAGCCATTGAACACTGCACAGGTGCTTCTGCCAAGCCTAGAGAGCATGGCTTTTTGGACTCAGGCCACAATTATACAAACCATTTGTTGCTCATCTCTGGCTCTAGGGACTCAGCCACTTTCTTTTCCTCTTAAAGGGATATCACTATTCATTGAATTCCTTCCAATCCCTCTCCCCATGAAGACTTTCTAGTTAATAGCCTGTATTTTTCACAAACAGTTTCATTTATAATGGCCATTGGGAACGATACACACACACACACACACACACACACACACACACACACACATATATATGCTATTGGGGAATAGAAATTACAAAGGTCATGAAAATCCAATAGAACTTCCCCAGGTTAATTATATCTATTATTATTATCCTCTTCTCATTTGGGCACTGACAAGTGTAAAATTGACTGACTTGTTTTCTTGTCTTTAATGTGTCATTTTCATTTTCAGAAGTCAGTATTGGAGATACAAAAGATTGCATGGGGCATTACCCATCCAGATATAACCTCATCCACAATAATGCATGCATGAACAATGCCCTAGGAATGCCCTTTGAAAATGATTAATAGAGATGCTATATTTTTAACTAAGTACTACAGCAAGAGAATGTAATATCTATTACATAAATTTAATTTTCATTTTGGGCTTTATTATTTGTCATTTTTTTCCTTGAGCATGAAGGATTAAAATAGATTGTGATATTTATAAATGTTTAACAGATCTTCCTTACAGCATATCCTAGACTGTGTTTTAAATGAACAGCTCTTCGAATGGAGTCCATCAAAGTCCAGGGCTAAAATTAATCTGCCTGAGGTACTCCATGAACACAGTGCAGTTGTTTTGGTTGAGGCACGACAATGGCTTTCCTGGCATTAAAGCAGCTCAGGCTGCAGCCACCCTGGGAAGAATACAACTGAGCTGCTATATCAACTGTTGTGATCTTGCAAGACTCTAGACCAGATTCTGGCACGATTCCTGTGATCACACTAACGCATATTTTACTATCCAGCTAAAACGAATCATAAAGTCACTTCCTATCAGAGATCATTATAAAAGCAACTAGAAACTATTGGCAGTAGTTTGGTACAAACTGAACATTCTTCAGAGATATTTGTGAAAGTTTTCTGTATACCCTATGGTTTGCAATTCTCTTTCTCTTTATTTAAAAAAAATATATTTTATTTTAAGTTCCGGGTTAGATGTGCAGGATATGCAGGTGTGCTACACAGGTAAACATGTGCCATGGTGGTTTGCTGCATCTATCAAACCATCACCTAGGTTTCAAGCCCCACATACATGAGCTATTTGTCCTGATGCTCTCCCTCCCATTTCTCTTCCCTGACAGGCCACAGTGTGTGTTGTTCCACTCCTTGTGTCCATGTGTTCTTACTGTTCAGCTCCCACTTTAATGTGAGAACATACATGTTTGATTTTCTGTTTCTGTGTTCATTTGCTGAGGATAATTGCTTTGCAGTCTAACCTCTGTCCTGAAAAGGACATGATCTCATTCCTTTTTATGGCCACATAGTATTCCATGGTGTTTATGTGCCACATTTTCTTTATCCAGTCTATCATTGATGGCCGTTAGGATTGATTCCATGTCTTTGCTGTTGTGAATAGTGCTGCAATGAACATATGTGTGCATGTATCTTTATGATAGAATAATTTCTATTTCTTTGGGTATATGCACAGTAATGGGATTGCTGGGTCAAATGGTATTTCTGGCTCTAGGTCTTTGAGGAATTGCCACATTGTCTTCCACAATGGTTGAACTA
This sequence comes from Plecturocebus donacophilus, assembly GCA_004027715.1. Taxonomy (NCBI): domain Eukaryota; kingdom Metazoa; phylum Chordata; class Mammalia; order Primates; family Pitheciidae; genus Plecturocebus; species Plecturocebus donacophilus. The sequence goes on along the minus strand of PVKP010018237.1, from coordinate 14,546 downwards.
ATTTACACTCCCACCAACAGTGTCAAAGTGTTCCTATTTCTCCACAGCCTCGTCAGCATCTGTTGTTTCTTAACTTCTTAATAATCATCATTCTGATTGGCATGAGATGGAATCTCACTGACGTTTTGATTTGCATTTCTCTAGTGATCAGTGATGTTGAACTTTTTCTCATATGTTTCTTGGCCCAAAATCTCCTTAAGCTGATAAGCAACTTCAGCAAAGTATCGGATACAACATCAATGTGTATAAATCAAAAGCATTCCTATACACCAACAATAGACAAGCAGACAGCCAAATCATGAATGAATTCCCAATCACAATTGCTACAAAGAGAATAAAATACCTAGGAATACAGCTAACAAGGGATGTGAAGGACTTCTTCAAGGAGAACTACAAACCACTGATCAAGGAAATCAGAGAGGACACAAACAAATGGAAACACATTCCATGCTCATGGATAGGAAGAATCAATATTGTGGAAATGGCCATACTGCCCAAAGTAATTTATAGATCCATTGCTATCCCCATTAAACTACCATTGACATTTTTTACAGAATCAGAAAAACTACTTTAAAATTCACATGGAACCAAAAAAGAGCCCAAATAGCCAAGACAATCCTAAGAAAGAATAACAAAGCTGGAGATATCAAGCTGCCCGACTTCAAACCATACTGCAATTTTCTTAAAAAAAAAAAAAAAAAAAAGGTATGGGGGGGTTAGGTCTGGCACAGTAGCTAATGCCTGTAATCCTAGCACTTTGGGAGTCCAAGGCGGGTGGATCACAAGATCAGGAGATCAAGATCATCCTGTCCAACATGGTGAAACCCTGTCTCTACTGAAAACACAAAAATTAGCCGAGCATGGTGGCATGCACCTGTAATCCCAGCTACTCAGGAGACTGAGGCAAGAGAATCACTTGAACCCAGGAGATGGAGGTTGCAGTGAGCCGAGACGGTGAGACTGCGCTCCAGCCTAGGGGACAGGGAGAGACTCCGTCTCAAAAAGAAAAAAAAAGGGCGGGGATCAAAACACAAATAAGAATTTGACACTAGTCGAAAAAAAAAAGAAGAGATAGCTCCTATAAAGCTATGTTGAAATGGGATGCTGGGTGAATGGCTGGCTGGGTTTCCTTACTAGCCAAGTGTCTTAGTCAGTTTGTGCTATAATAAAGGAATATCTGAGGGTGGGTAACTTATAAAGGAAAGACGTTTATCTGGCTCACATTCTGCAGGCTGTACGAGAAGCGTGGTGCCAGCCTTTTCTGGTGAGAAATTCAGACTGCTTCTACTCATGGTGAAAAGGGAAGGAAAGAGGTACGGGCAGAAATCACATGGCAAAGCAGGAAACGAGAGAGGGAGGAGGTGCCAGACTTTTTTCAACAACCACTTGTTGTGGGAACTAAGTGAGAAGTCGCTCACTCCTACAAGAATCTCACCAATCCATTCATGAGGGATCCACCCCCATGACCCAAACACCCCTCAGTCATCCCCAACCATCAATACTGGAGATCAGATTTCAACATGAGACCTGGCAGAGCCAAACAGACCATATTTAAACCACAGCACCAAGAGAGCAGTCTGCTCTCACCTGCCTAGGGTATGAGTGATTCAAGTTAAAAATGCATTTGTGGCCCTGAAAGACTTTAAGTGTATTAAACGCCAGGTATATGGTAATTAATGTAAAATGTAAGGTAACGTAACTTATTTATACTTATTAATTGACTTCCATTTCTCCTCACTATAAATTGTCAGCATGCAGTTTCATTTTAAATAATAATCCTTCTAGGAATACCCAGTAAATAAGAACACCCAGGTGACTCACATGAAAACAAAAATTTATTCAAATTATGTCAAATTTTAGAAACTAAACTGAGATTGACATAGTCACGCATTGCTCCTGTAATTATGAGGTTGATACCAAATACACATTCAATTAATAAATCAAATAAAGAGTCCCAATAGTCTGGGATTCACATGACCAACTGAACCAATCTTGTACAAAATCATTCATTTTTTCTCTGGCCAAATATAACATATATACAACCTATTTTGCTATTATTTAATTTTATGAGAAGAAAGCAAGGTCTAAATTAGAGGCTTCTTTTGGTTAATTTTTCCACAAAGATGTCTTATAATAAAGGGCATTTTCCTTTTATACTTTATATGTATCTCTCCAGATGAGCAAAATCGTTTTGGAAAAGTTGTTTGGTGAGAAAATGATAAGCACCTGAAACACATTATCCTAAAAGAGAAACATGTTTAAATATTTACATTTCATAGCAAGAAATATTGTACCTGGCTAAAACAGACTGAGAAGTAGTTTACTAATAATGGTCTATTATCATACTAATATTCACTTATATGAGAAAATAAGAGTTCTCACATGTTTTACAAATGTGACATGATTTTCATATATTTATTTACACTCTTTAGAAGCTATTTGAGAATGTCAAATTGCTTTGTCCATATGTCTCATAGTTCCACCTCCATTTTTTATCCTCCCAAACATAATAAATTGTTTTTAAATTACAACACTGCTTTTTAAAAAATTTTGTTTTTTCTTTTAAATCTAGTCAGTTCTAAATTACACTTTCATGTGACCTCTGGTAAGCTCTAAAACAGACTTAGTCTCTAATTATTGTTTTTATTTCAACTCTGGCACTTCAACAACTTACCCCATGGGGCTAAAAAGAATATTGAAACTTAGCACTATTTAATATACCAATTAAAAGGACACATTAAAAATTAGAATTACAGTGAAACTACATTAAGAATTTTCTACAAATAACCACTCTTTTAGATAAGAAATTGTGGATAATCAATGTCTTGAAAAGGTTAGCCCTTAAATAGGAATTACATTGTAAGAGAGAACATTTATGAGAGCTCAAGAGAAAGTTGATATTGGACTGCATTGAGTTGATGTTTCTTAAGTTTGTGGTTTAGTTTCTATATTGATGTCCCTGGTGAACTTTAGAGACCACTTTACTTCTCTGGGCTGGATGTTTTCTAACAGAGAAAACAGGAATAACAATTTCTATATTCCTATCTTAAAAATGTGATAGATCTATAAATAGTGGATGATTTATTGATTGTGCTTTTCTTCATTTTCCTCTTCTTACTAATAACTGTTATTCAGTGCTATGTGGCTAGGCACTGTTTTAAGTGCTTTTATAAGTATTAAAGTTTGTAATCCTCTGTCACAACTCTCTAAAGTGTGAATTAATATCATGCCTATTTCACTGATGAGAAAACGGAGCCATGGAGATGTCAAGTAACACAGTCTATGAGAGTGAGAGCCAGGATTCAAGCCTGGTAGACTTAATACAGCCCATGGCTTTTACCACTATGCTTACCATCTTTTTTTATTGTAGTTAGATTTTTTGAGCTAGGTATTTTACCAGAACTTCCACTAAGGCACTAATATAGCCTTATGAAATCCAAACATTACTATTACTTTACTAGTGAATAAAATTAGTAACAGCAAAGCTCATTATTTGCCCAACATCACAAAGCAGTATCAGACGGAGCTGAGATTTGCTGCCAGGCACTGCATTTCCTGTACTGCTGCACAAATACATTTCATTCAACAGCTGAATTAACTTGTTTATGTTCTGCTTCACTTTACAAGGACTTCAGATGCCTTCAAAACATGTTGTATGTTGTTTAAGAAGAAGTCATCAGTTTCGGATAGTGGTTGCAAATTTAAAGGTGGAAATAGCATGACATGGCTAAATAACCTGTGGAACTGGGAGGCCTGGGTAAAGACAGAGCTTTGTCATGGCTCCAGTCCAACTGCCTGTACCCGGATAGGGGTGACCCCTGCCTTGTCAAGTGCCATACAGGCTACTTCAACTCACAGTCAGTTGGCCTCAACTAGTTGGAGGGCCTCACTCTGACTCTGAAGGAAAAAAGAAGACATTACATGTGTCCATAAAGGAAAGGAGAACCGGGAATGATGAGTATTCATGATTTCTAGGCTACTTTATCTCTAATACAAGAAAAACCAATACCCACCTCTTAGCTTATTGAATGAATTTAATGTCTATGACATTTGATGTATGGTACATATACTAAATTGACACAAACCCTGGTACATGTTTCTCTTGAAATATACCCGTTGAAAAATGAGTAATTACCTAGAGAAGCCAACTAGTTAAAATGCTTGGGTTTGGAGTTTATTTTTTCATTTCTTCATATGACTTTTGCTATGGCTTATAAGCTTCTTTAAGTAACAAAAATAATTACATTTATTTGGTATTTACTATGTTCCAGACACCATGTGTTAACTCATTTCATCTTCACACTGACTCTACAATGTGAGCCCTATTTATTATGTTTACTTGGTATATGAGGGTACTATAACTAGATCATTTGTTTGAATTACTGTGAATGAAGCTACAAAAAGAGAAGATAATTCTGACAGCACATCTTGAAAACTTCAGTAATACTGCTGTTGTTAACCTATTTTAAAGTTTTGGGGGGAAAATTGGCATTTAGTGGACACTTACTACAGGATAAACACAGTGCTCCCGCTTTAAATTTGTGTGCATGTAACCTTCATATAAATTCTCCAGAATAAATACACTAAGCTACGTTGACAGATGAGAAAGATGACATGTAGATTCCAAACCTAGGAATATATGTATTTGCATATTTAAGGATGAATGAGATGGATGATCACTAAAATATATTAAAAATGTGTTCCCCAAGGATGTCTTTGAAAGAGTTGAATATGGATGTGATGGTGTTTATTGATTGTTGTGATTCTAAAAAATCTTTTCACCTATAATGGTTTACTTTGCCATTTTAAATCAAGTTGAACCATATATTCATTTATCTTAATTTTGCTTACTAAGCTTTTAACTGAGAAATTGGGAAATTAGGTAGAGATATTAAGTAGAACAATGACAGCAGATATTCACATACAGTTGAGGAGAGAGAATAATTACTATTTGAAAGGACTATTCCGATTTGTCTTGCCCCAGGAGAGATGACGTATATATCATATACAGTGAAAGCTTAAGATGTTCTCTTTGAAGTGTTCATTGACTTAATCATTAATAAAAGTTTCATGAAGCCAAGTCATAATTCATGAAATATTTTTAAAACACAGAATTAAACAGGTGATACTATTTTCTATAAAAATGTGTACTAGAAATAATGAAAATGTCTCCTTTCATTATATTAACCTTAATATGAGCTACTAGGTTTAAAATAATGTCAAATAGAATAAGCTTCAAGAAGCTAATATGATCATTTATTTACATCTCCATGCCACTTTAAATATTCTAGATTTTAAAATTTTCTTTCTTCATCTGAACAATGTATGATATGGTCTAGCACATTTTACTCATTGTGAACAAAAGATAAGAGAAATAAATGTGAAGCAATGTACTGAATTTTTAAAATTCGAACAAAACACTGGGTGAATCGTGCATGCCCACGTTTGTGTGTGCATATGTGCACACTTGTATCAGGCAGAGCCAGCACATTACTGATAATGACTGTGTTCGGTTTGGCTCATTCTCCACTTTCCCCCCAGCTATCAGGAATCTCTAAAATAGACTATGTATGGAGACTTTCATATTTCTCCACTTTCCCCGCAGCTATTAGGAATCTCTAAGGTCGACTGTGTATGGAACCCTTCATATTCTGTTGCATACAGCCAAGCCTTCATCAATTTTATATAAAACAAATCATCAAAATGTTTGTTATAAAATGTGTATTTATTCACACAATTCTGTTAATCTGCCCTAAATAAGCTATCAATAAAATATAAGGATCAATGCTTATGAGACACTTTTCAAATCTTTAGTTTCATATAAAATAAAAATGTATATACAGAATAAAGTACTCTTAGCAGCTGTTTTATTACTTAGAATTTTTTTGCTCATAATTTTGATATTTTGGTTTGATGGATTTTTTTCTATTAAATGACTGACAGAAATACAGAGTTTGAATTAGGCCACATATCATTTTGAGCAATAGTAAAATGTTTTATGTTTATTATAAACTTAGCTTTTTTTCCCCCAATAGTATTAGGCAGCATTACCATCCTGAATATGTACAGCAATAAAGCATCATTAGTTTCTGTACTAGATTTTGGCATATAAGGAACATGTGCTCTTTTATTTGAATGTTTCTTCTACTCATTTTCTCTAACATTTAAATTTTCAATTTGCTGTGATTCAGAATGTCTTGTAATTTTTGAGTTACATGTGTGTTTCCTAAATAACAAAGATGAGAAAGATAAGACACTATTATAGACTCTATAATATGATTTGATACCTATGAATCAGATTTCAATTTAAGAAAGAACTAACTGTTGAGGTACTTGGTTGCTTTTTAATTAAAATGTTAAGATTTTGGGTTTGTATCAAGGACTCTTTTTGGGGTTCAAAATACCTTACTCTTTATTCAAATTAAGTCTAGTTAATACCTATCTTTGATTTATTCCAATGGAGATTACAACTATGTTGTATTAAGGGCTAGGAATTAAATGTATTGCCTGTCATTACTCTTCATAGTTATTTTGTTAATTAATGAATCTCTAGTGTCTAAGATACTGTCTGCTTTACAGTAGCTATCCAATATTTATGTTTTGAGGGGATAAATCTATAGGTATAATTGTGTCAAAATATTTAAAATGAATTAAATGATGGAAAGACCTAATACACACTACAAATAGAATTTTAAAGCGCACACATAAAGATATATATTGTATACAAATAATTTACATAAAGTTTTATACTGTAATCATTTTTTATTTTCTATCTGCTGTTGAGTTAGTTGCTTTCTTGGGAGTCTTAGAGACATTTCTTTAAAAAATAGCCTAACTTCAACATTACTATATTATCAATAAAATAATAATTTTAAATTCATTTGCTCAGCCTCTCTCTAGAATTTGTTTTTGTCTCTTCCCAACCAATCAGTTATATTTATATATATTTGTTAAATAGACAAGGCTATCTGACAACTCTTCAAAATGCTGTTGCTATAGAAATTTAGCCAAATAAGTATGACTCTATAAAAATGGGTTTTAAAATACAACCTTGACAAAAATATGATCCATTTTACAATATTATGACAAATGAAGCAAATTAAAACAAACCACCAACAACAAAATACATTTTTAACATACACTGAAAAATAATATTCAAGATTCTGAGAACCCTAATTTTGAAATTCTAAAATTCAGGAAGCTCCCCTAGCTACTTAGCAATGCGTTCATTTTAAAAATCAAGGAATAGCTTAAGAAGCCTTCATGCTATCATGTGTACTCTGGAAAAACCATTGAGGAACAGTTTAATTTGGTTACAAGATTCTTTATTTTGTAAACTGTACATAAACAGTAAAAAAAGAAAAAGCATTATACTTTCAATATTACATAAAGTCAACATTAAATTTTGTATTGAGTATGTGTAAATTAAATGGAAATAATTCATCAATTTTGCTTTCCATGAATTGTATACTGGGAAACCAGTTTATCCACTGCTGACATTAAAGATGCCAATATGTAACATTCAACAGGGTTTTCCATTTTTATTATGGGCACAAAACCATTGGTCTGATATACTTAAGAGTGATCATGTGCCAAAATGTCTACACAATTAATTAACATGCCAACTTAAATACAGTGGTTAAAGTAATTTTTGCTACAGTTAAATATTAAATGCTACTTTACACAATAATCATAAACAAGTCCACATGGCAATTATGTAACAATAGGAAAAAAGAAAGAAACACATCCCATTTTCTTCATTCCAGCAGCAGTACCTTTACTGATATTAATCTGTTAATTAGGTATGCTTATATATTGCCTAATATACTATATTGGTATGCATGCTAAAATCGTTCTATTTCTATTTTTGCAAGGCACCATACAATACGTTCTCTAAGTTTCGGCACTACTAATAAAAAATACATAATTCTAAGATTAAATGCAAATTTTTATCTAAAATGGGAAATAAAATGAAAATTAAGAATTTAAAATTTGACCTTGGGGCAAATAACAAACTTTGTAAAAATATGGTTTAAATGAATGTTTCCCTTTGTCTTCCTAATTTAAATTCTGCACCCTAAGTTGCTGGCCAGAAAGATAAAGAAATCTAAAAAGGCAAACAAATCATGTTATTAAAGAGTATTTTTAAAAATCTGCACGAGACTGCCATCCAAATTAAAATACACATTGGGAAGAACAACTAAATTTTTAACTTTCAGAATCCATGGTTTTTCCATACTTGCCATTTTGTAAAATGTCCTTTTAGAGGCAGAGTTAAAAACACCACTATTAATTTAAACACAACGGAGAACTCTACAATTGTCACTTTGTTTTTCTTGCCATGTGGTATCTCTCTGTTATCCTGACTCATCTAGGTCTAGCAAGATGCTATTTTGGAATTGCAATTAAAGTCATGCATATTTTTCTTAAATCCTGAGGACCCAGGTCGTTAATAAGTTATTTGTTTTAAATTTCTCTTAGAATTATCCTTCAAAAAATGAACACTATGATCCCAAGCACTGGTCGTCATTTTGCTTATGGAAGATTTACAAAGTTTGGTCACATGAAAAATTTATGGTAATAACTTCAAACTTTATTTTGTCTGGCTAGACTGCATATGTATTTTTTTTTTGTATAAGGAATATGAAAAGGCAAAGCAAATTATTATTATTTAAACATAAAGTTCTACCATTTTAGCTGTAATTTTTCAGATAATTATACAAAATATATGTGAGGTTTAGAATTATTTTGTTATTGGGCAAGAAGATAATTTTAAATAGGCTATCACTTTTGTAAATATTAGAAATGTAGAATTTATGGATTTCATCTGTCATCAATCAGATGTATCCATCATGGTCATCACCGCCATCATCATCATCCCCTTCATCTTCGTCATCATCTTCAATTTCATCTTCATCGTTCATAATGTCGTCTTCATCATCCTCATCATCAGTCCATTCATGAAAATCTCCACTAGCAAAATCTCCAGAGATCTCAAAATCTATCGCTTAAAAAAAGTGAAAGTAAACATAACCCTTATTTGACTGATTAGTGAGATAATTTCTGAGAGATAAAATCCTTAAGAAAATTAAGAATATTTTGTAAAAAGTAATTTGCTTTTTATCTTACTTATCAAAGACAAGTAAAGATCCATCATCTGGAAAATTATCACATGTTAAAAACCTATCATTTCTTAAAATGAATTTGCTAAAAGCAGAATCATTATTGAGGTGTGTTATGCTAGATTTCCAGTCCAGTAATATTGATCTCAGCCCAGTTTTTACAGAAATTTATGTCTGACTGTCCATTTTACAAATAATTTAAAATTTCTTCTACAAGTGTGGCAGAATAATTGCCCCACCAAAGGTGTCCATTTCCTAATTTTTAGAACCTATACATATGTTACCTTACATGAAAAAGGGGCTTTGCAAATGTGGATAAGTAAAGGAGCTTGAATTGGAGGGATTATCCTGAATTTTCCAGGTGGGTCCAAACTGTCACTTAGGTTCTTAAAAACAAAGAATGTTTTCCAGATATAGTGGGAAGGAGTTATGACTACAGAAGAATGATCAGAGATGCAATGTTGTCGGCTTCAGTTTAGAGGAAAGAGTCCATAAGCCCAGGGATGCGAGCCGCATCTAAGTGGAAAGGGCAATGAAACAGTGTTTCCTCTAAAACCTCGACAGGAGCACCACCCTGTTGACATCTTCATGTTGAGCTTAGTGAGACCTGGATGAACTTCTGATGTACAGAACTGTAGGATAATAAATTTTTGTTGTTTAAGCCATTAAGTGAGGACTAATTACTACAGCACAGAAAACTAGTATTTTACAAAATATTTTAAAAATAACGATTAATATTTGTGGAGACAATAATGCACATACATCTTAGTACTCACTGTGTATTGACTTTTCAACTCCTCAAATGCTGGAGTGCATTTATTTTCTATTCTTGCTAATATTTTATTTTTATAATTCTTTGGTAGCTAATTATAACAAATCCTATTTGATGTAATTCAAGATTTATAAATTGGTTGGTCTCTCAAGACAACACACTAAAATCTTCATCTTAACTGAAGAAAATATTGTTTCTATTTTCCAACTTCATCTACTGTATTAGTTATAAAATGTTACGAAAACTTACATGTCCACGTTTCAAAGACAACGATCTTGTTCACTTAAGGAACTCATCTCCATATAATTTTTATTTATAACATAAAAAAGTAATTTATCCATCATTGTCATCAAACAACTGAAGTAATTAATAATACAACTACTTTACAGTATATATTGCAAAGACATGTTCCCTGCATGTAAAATTTATGTAAGACAGCTACTGAAAATACTCTTTCTTCCTACTTAAATCTTACCACAGTGGCCAGGTCAGCAAACCAAAACTAAGCTATTAAAAATGTTATGAACAAACAGATTCAGAGTAGGAACTTAAAGATTAAATGAGATTACTTTTATTGTTCATCATCTTTTCCTTAATAGGCTTGGTTTTTAGTCTAAAAATTGCTTGAAGAATATATCTAAATATTTCTAAAATGCAAGACTGAATAACTACTGTATTCTCATTTTTGCTCATTTATATTAATTGAAACACAATGAATTCATTCCTGGCGTGTGTGTGTGTGTATGTGTGTGTGTGTGTATGTGTGTGTGTGTGTATAACAAAGTGGCTTTTGTCATAAAAACTGTCTATAATACAAACATAATTAACACTTGCCTTCTCGAAAAATGTTTTATAAAGTACAGATGGTACCACAATGGAAACTTTTAAATGCATGTATATGGTGTTCAACTAATTGTTACAATCTATTTTAAATACATACAGAAATGCACGTTCCCAAAAAAGAATTAGACTATTAACTATAATTCCCTTTAAACAATTAAACTACATTTTCCTCACTGAATCACAAAGACACATGCTCATATAGCTGCAATTTATGGACCTTTAGTTTAAAAAAGTTTGTTTTTCCTTGGCTGGTGAGCCCACATATTCCCTAAGTTATCATCTCCAGAGGTATACCGACAAGAGAGTCACCTGAAATGAGAAATAGGGTTTTTTGACATACAGTAGGAAGAATGAAAAAGGGCTGTTTTACCTGAGAGGAAAAGAAGTATGAAAACAGCTTTCTGAATTTGAACTAGGAAAGCAACCCAGCTTTTAATTAATCTCTCTAGAAAACCTAAATTATGCAATGGCCAGTAACTATCTATCCGAGTTTTTAACATACTGGAAGCAAGTCTTTTTTGTCACTCCCTCCACCCTATATATGTTCTATAGTCTTTGCAAAGAGTAAGTACTCATTAAATGCTTCAACAAATGAATGAGGCTCTAAAGCATTTAATTCTGTGCTTGGAAAATTATGAAATAAGTCTCCTTACCACAATCTGCAACACCATTTATTCTGGATCCCATGACTTCATTTCCATATCTGTCGACACACCAGCACTGCCCGACACTGCCATGGCATTGCGTTGGCTTGTAATAACCATCTTCATCACACAGGGGGATATACTGTCCTGTGGAAACAACACGTAGACGTACAAACACACACATACAGTTTATGCATAAGGTGTGCTCCTTTTAATAGGCACCGCATATGCATTAGTGCATCAAAGACATACACATATGGAGTGTCCGCAATATTCTAGGATAGATAGCAGTGATGCCTTAGAAGAAATCAGAGAAGTCTTTTCTGTCATTATTGCCATAATAAACTGCTTATGGTTCATGGATTAATCTTCTTTGTTAAGCAAATTACTCTCTTACTGGTTCCTACACTGTGAAGTGTAGAGTTTTACAGGCACAATACAGAATTAAAGTCTGATTGGTGCCATGCTTATACTAAATCACCCAAGCCACTTAGCATGGCAAGGCTGTCACCAGCTGCCTCCATCACTGCCAACTTTCTGCTTTCATTTCCCCAAATGTTCATTCCTATATGCCAAGCTATTTCCAAATCAACTTATCTGTTTTTCCAAAATTCAATGCTGTTTTATCTCTTTACACATTGTTTATCTCAACTAGAATCTCTCTTCTCTATTCCATTTTAACATTTGACTTAAATGTGACCCACAATTTAAAGAGTTCTTTTCAAGTGAAAGATTTCTGATTACTTCTTCCATTGTATGTGTGTGTTTGTGTGTTTTTGTGTGTGTGTTGACTGTCACTGAATACTTTCAACACTACCTTGTGATATCATCTATGGTTAGAAATATTTAGGTTCTCTTCATTTTCATTGTTGTATAAACAACATCTCAAACCCACAGTCTACTGGGAACACAGTCTATTGGGAATGGTAGAACAGATAGACACTTATTTTTATTTATTTATTATTTATTCAGACTAATTCTCGCTCTGTCGCCCAGGCTGGAGTGCAGTGGTGCGATCTCAGCTCACTGCAACCTCCACCTCCCAGGTTCAAGTGATTCTCCTACCTGAGCCCCTTGAGTGGCTGAGATTGTAGGTGTGCACCACTACACCTGGCTAATTTTTGTGATTTTAGTAGAGATGGGGTTTCACCATGTTTTCAGGATTGATCTTAAACTCCTGACTTCAAGTGATCTACCTCAGCCTCCGAAAATGCTGGCATTACAGGCATGGGCCATTACCCCTGGCCAGACACTTATTTTTATATGTATAAAATCTAATATGGCACAATGCACATGATAAATGCTTAATTAGTAATTTAAAAGTGATGTCATGTTCTTTAGTAAGTACTCCAAAACCAGAATATAAGTTCTACCGGATAAGAATATTTTCTTTTATTTTTTGACTATATTTTTTTCTGCGACCAGAAGCAAAATAGCTCTTTGGTGAAATTTAAAAAAAAAATTAAGGAAATGGATAAAAGACAAAATTACTTAGTGTTGTAACCATATGGGATAATAATTTCACTGTCTCAAAAAGTTTGAAAATGGTTATACATAGACTATTAACTTAGTTTAAAAACTATAATTTATTCAAAATATCTGAACTGCTAATCTTTCAATGAGATATACAGAATATTACTAACTTCAGAACACTTTCTCTGGATTGAAGGCCAGAAAAAAATTCAACATTGTTACATCTACATTTTTCACAACTACCATGATTTGGCATATTTGACATACAAATGTTAAGCTGTATAATTAGTGTGACCATAACTGATAATTTATGCCAGCAAAGTTGGTTGATGTCTGCAGTTTCAGCATAATTCTTCAGAGTATTCTCTTTTACATTCAAAGACTACAAATCAGGACATGTGGCACCATACTCCTCTGTAACAAGTGATCAATTTCAGACGCATACTCGTATCTCACTCAAATTAGAAGCGATGCTTAAAGCCTTTCCTGTTCTCTGTAATAATTTTCATTTATATTACAAAAGAAGAATGAAGTTAATGATTCCGAAATGGGCACAACATTTTTTAGAGCTTCAAATAATCAAAACCTGGATTCTAATAGACTTTTGTTACTAATAGACCTTAAGTAGAAAATATTTTTAAGTTGAATTTCAATGGCTTTCTCCATGGTTCATGGCTAAAATCTTTCTTTTTTTTTTTTTTGCTGGATTATAGAGTAATTTTATTTTTAGTTTTTTTGAGGAACTTCCATATTGTTTTCCAAAATAGCTGTACTAACTTACAATACTACCAACAGTGTATAAGGGTTTCACATACCCTACACACTTTGTGGGCACATAGTAGGCTTATACATTTATGAGGTCCACGAGATGTTTTGATACAGGCATGCAATATGAAATAAGCACATCATGGAGAATGGGGTATGCATGCCCTCAAGCATTTATCCTCTGAGTTACAAACAATCCAATTACATTCTTTATTTTAAAATATATAATTCAGTTATTAATGACTGTAGTCTCCCTATTGTCCTATCAAATAGTAGGTCTTATTAATTCTTTCTAAAGTTTTTATGTCTATTAACCATGCCCACCTGCCCCCACAACCTTTCACTACTGTTTACAGCCTCTGGTAAACCATCCTTCTACTCTTTATTGTCCATGAGTTCAATTGATTTGATTATTATATCCCACAAATAAGTGAGAACATGTGATACTTGTCTTTCTGTGTCTGGGTTATTTCCCTTAACATAATGATCTCCAGTTCCATCCACGTTGTTGCAAATGACTAGATCTCATTCTTTTTTATGGCAGAATAGTACTCCATTGTGTATATGTAACACATTTTCTTTATCTGTTCATCTGTTGATGGATACTCAGGTTGCTTCCAAATTTTAGGTATTGTAAACAGTGCCGAAACAAACATAGACATGCAGATATCTTTTTGGTATACTGATTTTCTTTCTTTTAGGTATATACCAGCCGTGACACTGCTGGAATATATAGTAGCTCAATTTTTAGTTTTTTGGTGGAACCTTCAAATGGTTCTCCATAGTGGCTGTACTACTACCAGTGTATGAGGATTCCCTTTTCTCCATATTTCAGCCAGCATTTGTTATTGCCCGCCTTTTGGATATAAACCATTTGCACTGAGATAATCTCTCATTGTAGTTGTTATTTGGATTTTCTGGTGATCA